>CAUYTI010028743.1:0-50591 GCA_963575145.1 Galago senegalensis
TGGCATTACAGCTCACAGCAACCTCCAACTCCTGGGCTCAAGCGAGTCTCTTGCCTCCACCTCCCAAGTAGCTGGGACCACAGGCGCCCGCCACAACGCCCGGCTATTTTTTGGTTGCAGCCGTCATTGTTGTTTTGGCGGGTCTGGGCTGGGGATTCAAACCCGCCACCTTAGGTGTACGTGGCTGGTGCCTTAGCTGGTTGAGCTATAGGCACTGAGCCCAAAAATAAATTCAATGTAAAATGGTTCTAAGAAGTAAAAGCAAACATAAACTATTCAAGTCCAGCAGACTCATGGTGAACTTCTAGTCACATGCATATTCCTTTTTCCTTGGAAATGCATATTAAAATGTATGAAACAAGGAAATGGATGAGGGGAAGCTGTCCTCTTTGCTTATCTGGTAATACCATAATCTGTGGTTGTATTTGGTAAAATGATTTAAATGAAAATTGGCTTAATCTCCGTAGTGTAGCTCTCTCTGTTACTAATTGGAGACTAAGAACAAATTCAATGTCTGCATCATAATCAAATATACATTAATATATCGCTATTTTAATGAGAAAAGTCATTCCATGAATATGAACATGGACCTCTTGGGTTTGCAGGCATAATTTGCACTGTAAAGTTAATAATTAAAATATTTACTATTATAGCTAACTGGAAATCCTTGTTTTCTCAAGGGCCTCCTTACTTCTCTAATCTACAACAATTCTTAAAAGCATTTATGCTCTTTCATTAGGAAGATTATAATATGTAAGAACCCCTATTTGAGACAACCTAGAAGGATAATTTCTCGCTCCTCATGATAATTTTTTATGTATGTGTGAGTTATCTTTTCCAGGGGAAAATGCTTTAATGTATAATCCTCTTATTTTTATTCTGATTTTAATTTTGTAAGCAACTGGAAATATATAACAAGCCTAACATAAATACATGTCACAGCATATAAAATTAAGTAATTTTGAAAAAAAATGAAATGGCCTACAAGTGAAATATATTTGTAAGAATGAGTAGATAAAGCAACAGATTACAAAACTGCCCAGTTAGGAGTTTTCTAACAAATACATAAGTTTAAGGGAAGCTGAATCTTGGCAACCATTATTTGCTAGAATCGTGACAACACCTTATTTAAGAGCTAGAATATCTCCAGTTTTACACTGGTGACACACTTTTTCTTCCCTTCAGTTCCTCAGTCTCTGTCATAAAAACATTTGTATACAGCTACTGAATTTTCATTACACCTATATAACAAAATGATTATTGAAATATTAATTAGTGTCCTTTATTTTGAATTTTCCTCTTTAAGTCACTGGACATTGAAACTCTCCAGGATGTTTTAAAATGTAGTCTATTACATCATTAACTTTGTTTTCATTTTCTTTATAAAATGTACTTTGGAATCAAATGATTCTAATATTTTTAATAATTGCTCAAAATCCTTGGACTATTTATGCTAAGACACTGTGAGGGAAAGAAAATAGCAGAGCATGGTTACAGGAGAGAACACTGTTTTCGTGAGCCACTGGGGAAAGTTCTGAAGGACTCTTGCCAATTCCAAACCTTTATTCTTCTGAAGGCAATTATCTTCAAAAGAAAAAATGTCTTAGGAAAAATTAAGATTTGCTATATGGCTACTTAACCCTAGCATACTTTCTCTGTTCATGTATGGCATTGAAAATTAGCAGAATCACAGAACTTTGAACCTGAGGGTTTGAACCATTCAGAGAATCAGGGATAAACAACAGGGCATTTAGATAAGGGAGCAGAGGTGGCTTTGACACACTATAAAAGGGTGAGACATAATTCCAGGTTGGAAAGGTAAGATTGAGAGTTTACTCTACTTTGATCAGATAAAAATTATTCAGAAGAAGTGGGTTTAGGGCAGTGCCTGTGGCGCAAAGGAGTAGGGTGCCAGCCCCATATGCTGGAGGTGGCAGGTTCGAACCCAGCCCCAGCCAAAAACTGCAAGAAAAAAAAAAAAAAAAAAAGAAGTGGGTTTAATTCTCATTTTATTACACCTTTATTTTGTCCACAACATAGTGACTATTCATCTAAAATGTCTCCATACTTTGGTTGATGTTAGTATTCTCTTTCTTATGCCTGTACTTACATCAGCCATACGCCTAACACTCAACAATGGGAGCTAGCAATTTTAAATTACTTTTATGTTTTTTTTTTTTTTTTTTTGAGACAGAGCCTCAAGCTGTCCTCCTGGGTAGAGTGCCATGGCATTACAGCTCACAGCAACCTCCAACTCCTGGGCTCAAGCGAGTCACTTGCCTCTGCCTCCCAAGTAGCTGGGACCACAGGCGCCCTCCACAATGCCTGGCTATTTTTTGGTTGCAGCTGTCATTGTTGTTTGGCGGGTCTGGGCTGGGGATTTGAACCCGCCACCTTAGGTGTACGTGGCTGGCGCCTTAGCCGGTTGAGCTATAGGCGCCGAGCCATTACTTTTATGTTTTATATTAAGTGTTTGTGTAAACAGTTCTGAAGTTTCTTCATAAAAAAACATAAAACAAATAAAATCATAAATTTGACTGGCTTTACTTTTCCTGTGGAATTTTATTTGCATAACCTTGGAAAAGTATAGTAACCATAGTCAAATAAATGAGAATTATTGAGTTGGTTTTCTTTCTTCGTTTGTTTGCTTTTTGATATTATAGGAAACAGAGCCAGGTATGAACATTGTAGCAACTTACTAAGTGCCAGCGGCTGTTTGACCATTACGATGTAAATTCTTGGTTGCTATTTGGTATCACACTAAAATGTGTTGTGTTTGATCATCCAATGATGTTGGATTTCATTCTTGAAGAAACATTTGATTTTAGTCTTTTTTTCTACATAGTTGGTTCTCTGCCTTTTGGTACTGCAGTTTTTTAAACTCAGCTGTTTTGAATCTGTTTTCTTTCCTGCCTAAAATCCTAAAACCAATTCACTGACCTCCAACTCTTATTAGACTGCAGATATCTTTTAATCACAGAACTAACAATTTTGCTGACACACTATCTTCTGAGGAGGATAAATTACTCTTGGGTGATTTAAAGAAATAGCTCTCACTAGCAGTGTTTGCTTTGCATTTTTTCAAATACATAGTCTGGTGGCTGATAGGTGTCATACCATCCCCCCCCCATATCATCAGCATGAGTTTTTAATAGTCTGTTTCAAAAGAGCCAGAGGAAAAGTGAGAAAGCCATTCCTAGTTCTACTTGTCCTTTGTTGATTAATCACTCATGTTCAAATAAGCAACTTTTGTTGTTTCTTTGCTAGACATTTGATGCCTAACAGTACAAAGTATGCTGGGAGCATCATTCAGATTCTAGCGTTTAATTTTACTCTGAAAGGGTAGGGAATTTTGAGATTGTTTCTTGAGGATGAGCAGTAGGTAGTTTTATCCAGCTCTATGAAAACCAAGTAGATCCATTTTTGAAGTGCCAAAAGCCTGATGAAGATGAAGAGGATGATATCTCTAAGCTCTGCGCCAAGAAACACCAAGTCTGAACTTTTTTCTGATTTAGCTAATTAGTGTTCAGTGGAAGACAATCTCCTTTCTTTTCACAGCTTTATATATGGCCTTTAGCTTATGACGAAGAATGACGAAGCATTTTATGAATTATTCCTTCATTTTCTGGCTTTTTGTTGCCGTCTTGCTTGGCTTCATTTTTTTTTTTTTTAACTATTGTCACATCCGTTAACTACTTAGAGTAATAAAAAGTTAATAAGAGATTAAAAACTAGATAGACTTCCCCTAAACAGGAGTTCTGGTTACAAGGATTGGAGGAAGCAGACTCACACCACTGTCTACACTGGTCTAAGGAAGTTTCTTTCTATACTTGCTGTTCTATGGAGCACTACCACGAGGTATGCTAACTCAGAAAGCTTACAGAAGTGCGATTAAATATTTATGTGCTGACTCTATTACTGTAGGGGCATTAATTCAAAACTGTTAAATATTTAAGTACCTAGAGCATTTAGCATGAGGACACTTAATTATGTTTTTTTTATTGCACTTTAGTGATAAGTGTTATTTTTATTGAAAAAGTGAGAAACCGCTGAGAAAATACTATGCTAGTGGGTGAATGGTATGGACTATCATGTACACGTACGAAGGATATTATTCTCTTCTTTCTACATATTACAATGTCTGAATTACGAAATTTGGAGAACTTACAATGCACGACATTTTTAAATTGGGTAACATTTACTCCTCATATGCATTACGAAGACAGGCCGTACACTAACCACAGCAGCCCACTTACACTCTCACGCATGCTCGCACATGAACACACATGCACACAGACCACATGAACATCTGCAGGCCATTTTTGAACAATTCTAGTGTATTTCTGAACTTGTCAAAGGTTATTCACATGGGAATTCATATTCGTGTGGAGCATGGAGTAGCTATACTTATTCTTGCCAAAGAATACAGCTACTGGTTCTCTTATCAAGATCTTATATGTTGCAACATATTTATGAAAACCATCCTGAATTCCTAGGCAGGGAAACGACGCCCAATGAGAAGTAGTGGTGGCAGATGGTTCTGGTCATTGCTCTGCTTTCTAGAAGCCCAGACCTGTTGAGCCAATTCACCAAAGCTTCAGTTCTCAATTAGACTCCAACAATATAATTCCCTTTTGTTGTTCAGTGGGCCCTGAGATGCTCATGTTTTCCTACTTGCTGATGCTTGAATGTCTCAGCAACCCTGTGGCTTCTGTTGATCCAAGCCATTCCTGTTAAATGAAACGGATCTTCCAAATTCCTGGCTAAGTCTCCTACTAGAATCTAATGCATAGGATATTAGTGGGCTTTTTCTTTTCATATGTATTGTATGTGTTTAGTGCAGCAGATGTAATAATCTTTTCCATTTGTGTTTGTTAACTATATTCACCCCACTATGCCCCACCCTTCACACACATGTTTCCTTTGTTTTTAGGTTTTAGTAAAATGGCTCCTTAGAAGATAGGCTTTTGCTTCTTGAAAGAAAATCCTGTCAAAAGAACACAGAAGAGATATAGACATCTGAGTAAGGAGATGCACAGGTGAAAAGAGCACAGAATGAGAATCCAGGAGTCTTGTGGTTAATTATGAATCTGAATCTACTTGGGTTTGGGACCAGCAAATAGTCATTCCAATTTTCTATAGTTTAATTGCCTAAAGTATCAAATAAGGATATTTCTTGAGTTCTAATGTTTGAAATGGTTTCCTGGATCCAAGAATGGATATTTTCTAGCAGATAGGGCTGTGCCCTTTCTTGGAACCAATAGTTCTCTCATTCGTTCGCACTGCTTTTGAGTGAATTTTTTTTTTTAGCAAATGAATTATAGTAGTATAGTATGAAATATTTGAAAAAAATTCTAAATTGTATGGTCTTTTGAGTTCTAAATTATATCAGCCTTATATGTTGAGGCCCAGTAAGCCCATTATTCATATTTTAGAGTCTTTTTAAATCAGCAGTATAAAATCCTCAGTGTAAAGGTTAATTCAGTAGTTTTTCCAAATGACGTATCTCTTCTCATCCTGGCATTATGTGATGTCAAACACTGTTAGTTGTGTCTATGTTTTCTTCAGTATGAACAGAAACAGAGTTGAACCCTTCGTGTGTGTATGCCACATTTTCATTATATATTTATCCACAAATGGACACTTAGGGTGATTCCACATCTTGACTACTGTGACTACTGCTGCAGTAAACATGGGAAAGCGGATACATTTTTGTTAAATGGATTTTCATTCTTTTGCATATTTAGCCAGAATTATTGATTTATTCCCATGAGTTTGAAAATCAAACTATGAAGATGTAAACTACAACTTCATCTGAAATCAAAATTCCCAGATTATATTTTTCTCTCTGAAATAAAAAACACTGAAATATTCACAGAATATTTTATGGAGATTTTTTTTTCTATCTAGCTAGAAATAAAACCTTGGGTTCATCAGGGTCTCCCTGCCACACCAGGAAATATTCATTGTGATTGACCTTTAAACTGTGTCCTGACTTAACTTCTTTACAACTCAGAAAAAAATACTGATCTCACAAAATTTGAAAAATTTCATAATGTCCATTAACCTTTTGACTACAGAGTGCTCAGAACCTAAATGTGCCAATTGAGACGTGCAGCGATGGCCACAGGCTAAATTAGGATACACTGAGCCCTACTGGTCTTTCACACCAAACAAACGTCTTGTTTGAATGCCTGTAGGTGTTGCTCACTGTCAAATTGTTAATAAACTAAATTTTAATTTTTGGTTTTTTTTAAATAGAAAAACATACTAAATATGCTGTAAATTCTATCATGTGTTATATGGGCATCATTATTTTTGAAACGCCATACTCTGTTCTTAAAGCCATATATTACATCAAATTCTGCATTCAACAATTGGCTCAGCTAAGATAATATGTTGTAGAGTCGTGGTTCTTTATCCATATGTTTATTACAAAACCTACTAAATAGAGGTTCTGTGAGTACTAAAAATATGAATATAAAACAACAGTCCTAACTACAGCTCCACAACAGGTTCTCCTTAACTGGCAGTGATGACTATTCCTCTTGTTGCTGACGCTGACAGAGGTGGTAGAATGTACTGTCACGATTCTCTAAATCATTACACATTTTAATTGGTAGAAAAAAAATATGACAGGATTTAAGGTAAATATATATGCTATTTTATTTGCAGTGTTATAAAGTTGTTTCCTAAGCAATCAAGATCAAAGAAAATGTAGTTAAGAAGATTTGAATGTATTTGTCTCTTTTATCTTCAAATTTAAAAAAAATAATAAAAATTTTCACTTAAGATGTCAGTGATTAATAATCCTGTTTCTCCTACGGAACTAATGATGTGTTCCATCATGGACATCTTCTCATAAGTATTTCTTAAACTATCATTTAATGCTGTAGCTGACCATTAAGACAAATGCAATGGATTACTAAAACGTAAATTATTAATCAATCCCAATTTTATGATGCTGTAAAGTTTTTATTTGCAGAATCTACTGTTCTAATGCCATGAACAAACAAGGTAGCAACTGCACAGATGTTTTCAGAAACTGTAGCAGAATTGATTCGGAGAAAAAATGCTAAACTTAAATCTGTAATCAGCATTGTCCAGTAGAAAATGGCAAAACTCAGATAACAGTAAATTTTCATTGTTTTACTCAGGTCAACATTTGCTAATGCAAACATTGTTCAAATTAAAGTAGAAAAATAAGTCTAATCACATATTCAACTTACACATATAACTCAGCAATGCTTTTTAAAAAATTCATTACATTAAGAATGATAGCTTGATGCTGCTAAATAGAAATATATGAATTCAGAGAATAAATATTCTATGAATATATTTATAAACTAAACCTATACTTGCTAATTAAACAGATAAATTTGCCAATTTTATGTTAGAATAAACTCAATCATGGGAGGACCAAAATAGGGTCAGTTATTTACACTATTTGATATTAATACTTCCTGTGTAAGTTACAAATATGTAAGTTTAAAGCAAAATAGTTAAAGTTTAAAATGTAATTAAAGCTTATTGGTTTATAAAGATCTATATTAGAGTGATATAAATTATATCAAGGGAGCGATTCTAGTTCCTTCTATACGAATGCACTTTGAACATTTATACTTTCACTGGTAGCATGATATGTTTTTCTCAGATTTAAATTATCCACAGGAAATATTTACCCTGTACTTTTGATGAAAAATATAGCTACAGATATCCAATATCAATTTCTAAAATCAGATTATATGTATTTAGAAGTTTTTCTTTCTTGCTGCAATGATAAGTTTACCAAATTTGTTTTTCTATAATAATTTTAGATGCTTTAGGAAGTGGAATTGAATCCATTGTTCCTTCATTGCCAGAGATTCAGTGATTGCCTCTTAGTTATATCACTAGTATTTCTATTTTTATTTATCTTTATTTGTTTTTGAGATAAAGTCTCCTCAGTCATTCCAGGTAGAATGCAGTGGCATCTTCACAGCTCACTTAAACCTCAAACTCCTGGGTTCAAGTTATCCTCCTGCCTCAGCCTCCTGGATACCTGGGACCAGAAGCAGGTGTAGCCAGGATGCCCAGCTAATTTTTCAATTTTTTTATTAGAACTTCTGAGCTCAAGCAATTCTCCTATGTTGGCCTCCCAGAGTGAAAGGATTACAGGTGTGAACTACCATTCCCAATTTATGTCTGTAAGTATTGATAAGAATAGTGTCACTTTGAAGGCACCCAGGATCATGGTTTCAAAATGGCTCAATATCTTTATGCATTCTGCTCTTTTCTTGGTAAAAATTTTAGGTAGCATCTAAAGTTGAATGGAAAATACACTGAGTACCCCAATCCAACAATACCTATGAAGCCATGTCAGTGATGATAAATACACACAGAAAACAATACGATGTAAAAGTTTTAATTTCTTTCTACTACTTTATTTCAAGGTTAACCTTATGTATTTAAATACGCTTTTTATGTTTCTTCTCATTTTTTGAGAACATATTTCTTCATTATTGGAAATTGAAATGCCATACATTTAGAATAGGTGTAAAATATACACTGTGAAGCAGGATTTCAATAAATACAGTGAAATAAGATGGTAGATGCGAGAGAAGGATGGACCCCACTTTGGGTCAAATTAAGTAATAGAAACTTATTGATAATTTTGATATACCTGCAGGAGGCTCTTGTGGTGGGCCAACAAGAAGCCTCAAATAGCAGGGGAGAAGCTTTTTTATATCATCATTCTGCATAGTCACGGTGACTAGCAAGCTAGCGCAATACAGAAGCCAATCATAGCAGTTAAAACGGGGTCATAGGGTAGGGGTACATATTGATTCATACATCACAAGATATATCACAAGTACATTACTTCATGATCACAAGATGGGGTATGTCATAGGGGTTTACACAATTCAGGGTGGAGGTACATGTTTACTTAGGTTACATTAGCTCATAGTTCAGGGGTACAAAACAAGTGTTGGGTAAATTTCCGAGAACAACTCAGGACCTTTTTATCTGGGGCTTTTTTTGGAATCAACCGTCCCTTCCTCAACCCCTCTCTGCATACTTCTTCAATTCCAGGCTGTTTCTCTACTCTTAAGAGGGCAGGAACTAAAAGGCTTAGGAGAGGTTTCCTTTTCAAGGGTAGGGGGCTTATTCCCCACTGGTCTTAGGGAGGGCGGTCAAGGGCTGGGGACTTGGTTATTACAAGAGATGAATTTTGAAATGTATTCAAATGTTGATTTTTTTGTTGTTTTTTGAGACAGAGTCTTGCCATGTCGCCCTCAGTAGAGTGCTGTGCCATCACAGCTCACAGCAACCTCAAACTCTTGGACTCAAGCAATTCCCTTGCCTCAGCCTCCCAAGTATCTGGGACCACAGGCACCTGCCACAATGCCCAACCATTTCTTTGGTTGCAGTTGTCATTGTCTCACAGGCCCTGGCTGGGCTGGACCCACAATCTTTGGTATATGTGGATGGTGCCCTACTCACTGAGCTATGGGTACTGAGCCAATTTTTAGATATACTTTGACTATAAAGTACATTTTATGTTTCTGGTCTTGTTTTCTTGGTTTGTTTTTACCCAAAGTAAACTTCTAGAAGAATGTTCAGAAATTTCTAAGTTTCATTCCCCTATCTGTGACTTTTTGTCACTGTTTCCACCTCTTTCGTGACCTCCTCCCTTCTACCTCTATTGCCGGCCCACCAGACAGAGACTGTTACCAAAGATCTGATCCTTTTATCCATTATCCCTATAATAACTGTCAGGGGAACAAGTAACAGTCTCTTTGAATCTGATTCTTATAAAGAGGCTTTTAACTTTTCACAATGCTTTGATTTTAAAGCAGAATCTTGCTGCCATTGACACAACGTAATTCTTCTGTTCTAGGCTATGAATTTAAAAAAAGAATAATTGTTAAGTACTTAAATAGTATGAATCAGCTATTTATATATTGTGTGTAGTTTCTCTCTCCCTCACTATCTATGGATAGATATGTTGCTATTGTTAGGGGTGGGGCCAGATGTTCCCAGGTTCTTGGCTCCCAGTGGGAAAGAATGGTTACTGGAACTGCGAGTCAGTGAAATGGATGAGCAGAGCAATCAGGTGCAAGCAGGCAATGTGCCAAAGCCTACTGAGGACTAGAGCATAGTCCCTTCCCAGGAAGGACCAGGTCAGCCCCTGCGACTGGAGGAGACACTGAGGATGACATGATTTGTCCTATTATACTGATTCCCTAATTTGAAGTTAAATGGGGGAGGGGGAATATACATGGCTTTCCTTGGAAAACGTTGGAAAATTCCTGGAATTGTGAATTCTCCTCTTTTCTATCCTCTAAGATAATTTCTGAGACTTACCACAAAATTTGAAAGCTGTTATGGTACTCGTGGGTATGAATTTTCCTATGTTAATGAGGGCAGTTCATATAGGGACACTGTTACTTCAATTGAGGGTGTGCCCAAAAGACCCTCCTTCAAGGACAGTCAGTCCTTTGAGACACCCTTGACACTTTCTCTGTTTTTTCTTAAGAGCCCCCTCTTTAAGGCACTAATCAGTCTTGTTCCCAAAACAACCCAACTCAGTATGAACACATCTAGGTCAGAAAGTCCCTGAGACATTAATCAGTCTCCCCAAAACTGCCAGCTCCCCAAAACAACCCCCTGCAAAGTCTTGACTTGACGGGTCTGAACTGGCACTCTTCTATAACATCTCAGACCATCCTCACCCAAGCCAGTCCAAAGTAGCCTAAGCATAGCTACCCTCCACATGCTCATGCCTAACTAACTGCCTAATAATATCACAGTTTATATTATAATAAATAAATGGATAAGTGGGAGAACCCAAATACATTCAATTATTTGAACTATTTATATTTTCACTTGCTATGTGAGTTGCCGAAATTCAAATTTATGGTCCAATAGAGTTAACTCTTAAAATGTTATTAACAATTATTAGTTTATAAAAACCTATATTATAGAATATAAATTATGTCACAGTAGCTATTTGAATTTTCCTTATCTAATTATATTTTTACATTATATGCTTCACTAGTAGTAGAAATCCTTTTAAATTTAAAATTTAGCATATAAAGTCTTATCATATCTGCTTAAAAATCTATTTCTTAAGGATACATGAAGACTAGATAGATTTAGAGAGTGAGTGATATAGAGGTTTAGAGAAGCGAGGTCATTTGCTGGGATTCCATGGTGGTATTTCACCTGAAATCTGTGTTCTTTCCCCAACATGAATTTTTCTCCATCTCCTCCATAAGGTGATTAGATTTTCTAAATAAAGGAATGATGATCTAATATTTGATACTTTATAAAAATCTGCTTCCAAACTGTAGGAATATTTTGAGTTATGACAGTCTGGTTCTCAGCGTGTTCTGCTAATACAGAAGTATCCCAGAAGCTTTGCGTAACATACATATTTGAAAACCACAGATCTGTTCATTAACTGCACAAATTGAGCCACCACCAATTTCTTTTTTAAAGAAAAGTTTAATGGGTAAAGAAATAAAAAAAAGGGGGATTCACAGCCTTTTCTGTGTTTCATATGGGAGAGTCATTTACTTTCTTGTCAGCTATTTAAAAGATTGCCTACATTTCTACCAAATGTTTACAGAAGACTTTTAAATATAATTTTTAAAATAAAGATATTCTTCTGAAGTCAGCAGTGATGACTTTGATATATCCTAGAAAGTTTAATAGGCTTCTCATATTGCAATAAAAATACTAACATGATGTGTTAGCCAACTTTTAAGTAGTTAAACACTGGTCCTTAGTGTTCAAATTCCAAATCACATGTGAAATGTGCTGAAGAAAGTAAAAGCACCTCAAATGCCAACACTGATGCAAGCATGTGAACTATTTTGGTGACTGCTTTTTAAAGAATCTTGTTGAATACATAACTTGCATAAGATAATGCAGGTGATATTTTTTATACTGTACTTACCCGTGTCCTCTCTTCATCATCAGAACTATTCATGATCATCCCAGAGAACCAATGGTGTCTTCCCTATTATACACAGCAGAACCTCCATAGTCTAGCACCTTCCCTCATTGGTCATGTTCTTAAATTGACCTCATTTTCATAGACCTGACATGCACCCATGTACATGTGTTCAAATATAAATACTAAGTAATTAGCTGTAACATGACATTTTATTGCTCTAGGTAGTATCATTTGAGTCTATGAACTGATGGTTACAATGTAATTTCTCTTTTCTATATGTGCTTAGTTCTCTTTCTTTCTAGTCTGCCTCTATTCTCCATTCTCTCTCCCTTCCCAGTCTCATACTAAAATAGTTAGAGGTAAATATATTAACTTCTGGTGGGGAAGCTAGACAAAAGGACAACTACATTCGGTTATTAAGAAAATGCCATGTAAGGAAGTGGTAAGAAACTACCCTGAGAAACTGGAGAACTACTAGAGCTGGGTCCTCCTGGATTATAGGGTGGGTTACATTGTGTTAGAGACCTAAGAAAAGAATAGGCAAGATATAGCCAAGATATTTGTAACATAATCTTTTGTTTAAGAAAATAGGAGACATTGGATGCCACTAGCTCACTGGAAACATGAACCATGGCAACAGCAGAAAATGACATTAGGATGCATTTTCAGAAAAAATTCAGGGTCTTCAAAGGGATTCACTCTTTATCCTTCAGTCATTAGCAAGTTTGTAACAAAGTGTAAAAGGTAATAAAAGTGTGATTATTAGAACCATGATCTCAAGTGATACAATTTTACTGTGAAAAAAGTGAAGAACGAAGAGTGTACAGAGATAATTACAGGTCTATCAAAATTGCCATAGCCTGAGATGGTGACAGTGTGATACAACTGAATGGCAGGACTTGAGAGAATGAAGAACTTCAGAGAGAGTTTCGACTGAAGATGGCAAACACTGCCGTTTTATTCTATCAGATCTTTGTGTTGACAGTTAATAATAACAGATCCTTTTAAAAATACTGCACACTAAATGATTACTAACATTTGTAATATTTTACTAAATTCACATGAGTTGGAAGGCTCTTCATTATCTATAACTCAACTCATATGTCATTCAATTGGTATAAAATTTTGAGACACACATTATTGTTAGCTCTGGTAGAGGGCAACCAGGTCGTAAGGGAAAGGTGATGAGAAACAAAATTGTAGGTAGGAACCAAACTAGGGATAGGAACTGCTCCCTGGTAGGAATATGCATAGTAAGAAGCTCCTAGTGGCCGGGAACTGAAGTCTGAAGTAGAGCCTATTACCATCTAGTGAGCATGGCATGGGCGGAGCTTCATGAAGAAATGCGTGTGTGGAAGGAGAGACTGTTATGTAACCACCCTGCTGTGTAACTGTGATGCAATCTGTTATATGACCCCAACCTGTCCCTTACCCTAAAGATGGGAAACAGTAACCAGTCCTGCCGGAAGAAAGACTGGACAAAATAGTGACCTAAAAAAGACAGGACGAGCTCAGACCCTCTCCACAGTGGATACTGACCATTCCTCACCCTCTCAAATGCATTTTCATTCTGCTTTTATTCTTTCATTTATGGGATAAACTACGTGTGTTAAATTACTTTGTGCCTATGACCACTCTATCATGAACTTGACTCGGTACGAGTGCCCATACTTCCCACAGGGGACCAGGGGAGCAGGGAGCAGCCCAGACAGACCTAACATTCTAATAGATTTGATGTGTGACTAATAAGAGTTTCAGAAAATTTAGTTTGTCTAAGGTCACATTTCAGAATTAAAATTCATCTTACCTTTGCTGAACAGTCAATATTTTTTGATTCAGTTGAACAGTTAAATATCTGTATTTCCTATAAGGCGAGCAAGTGGTAAGGATATAAAGGGGCTGAGATGATGAGACGGCCGACAAACAAGAGGGGTTTATTGTTACTAAGGGATAAAAGCAAAAGATGGGTTTAAATAAACGTGTTTGCCTTTACAAGTAGACACAAGGAAAAAAAGTAGACATAAGAAGTTGCAAATAAGCTTCATCTACCCTTCCCCAAGAGTGGTACATGTATTTATATTTTATCATACACGTATATAAAACATATTCTCTCCAAACCACTACAAACAGAAAAAAATTATCTGAAGATTAAATTTTACTCATCATTATAGGATTGAAGGAAAATAGTGTCATTCTCATAGATTTTGTAAACACCGTACACTTAGGCTCCACTTTATACCACACAACATTTAGAATGCTAGCATTATTGTTTAAGCTCAGTAGGTCTCAAGAACAGTTCTGAATACATAATTAGCAGCATAGAAATAAATTAGTTTTACGCACCAAATGACTTTACTGATGTAAAGAAAAAAGTTTCACATTCAGTATGGATCTACTTGTGTAAATGCAGCTGGCCAAAGATAAATATAAATGGAATCACATAAATATAGGAATTAATAGTCTGTAAAAGTTATTTATTTATTCATAACTTTTCCTAATTCGTAAAAATATGAAGGCCTAGAAATCTAAGTGTCCTCCCCATGCCAAACTTTTATTGTCATCCTGATATACAACGTAGGACTTATAAAGATCCATTAGACACCCCTTCGCCAAAACCAAATAAATAATCACATGATTACTGCCTTAAAATACTATTCTCAGATAGCCAAAGAGTTTCTTCGTCTTTAAAGAAGCAGATAAAATATATAAGCAAAAGTGGACTGATATTCCAAGGAAAATAAGTTAACCGATACATTTAAAAATTATGGATATCTTTAAGAGAAGATAGTACACATATCTTCAGCTCCATTTCTTTCTGCCTGTTATTTTCTCTGAATATTAAGAGAAATCTAAGAATTAAGAGCGGAGTGAAATGGTATATGTATAACTTAAAGGCAATTGACAAATGCATTTTCATAATTGTTTCCACCTACTCTTTGGAGCAGGAGGGCTGGAGCTTTTTCAATTGCTTTTTATAGCAGAATCTCAGTAAGACAAGAGGATTTCATTAGAATACACTTGAGCAAAAACAGAATTGCACACACAGCATCCTGAGACAGCGGTCAAGATGTAGCTGGTGTTGGATAAGAAACACGGCAGTATGCCACTGAGAAAAGGCACCTCACTGACTGTCCTGCACAGGGAAAGTAAGCAAAGTAAGATACACGTGAGGAGAGTGTAAGAGCAGCAGTTTCAACTCGCTTAATTAGGCTGCGTGCGTGCTCCAGCAGTGCAACAGGGACACCAGCCCATCCACACTGGTTCTCAACCTTCCTAATGCTGCCTCCCTTTAATACAGGTCCTCATGTTGTGGTGACCCCCAATCATAAAATTAATTCCGTTGCTACTTCCTAACTGTAATTCTGCTACTGTTAGGAATCATGATGTAAATCTCTGATATGCAGGATGTATTTTCATTGTTACGAAGGGGTCGTGACCCACAGGTTGAGAACTGCTGTAATCTAGAGCCTATTGGGCAAATGCTGCACTACGTTCCTGGATAGATAGAAAGGAGCCCCACGCGTAGATGTTATTACAATGTAACCACTTCATGTTAAAACTTAAAATTTATATTTATTTGACATTAGAAGAAAATATTTCGGTAAAATTGATATTGGTATTTTAAAGATTAATTCATTAGTTTTCATACTGTTTCGGCCATGGAAACTTATGTATCTGAAATCATCTATAGTGATAATTTTTGTTTTTTCAAACGAGAGACATGCAATTTCTACTTTTAACGTTATTTTTAACTTTGATT
The DNA here is from genome assembly GCA_963575145.1 of Galago senegalensis. Classification (NCBI taxonomy): domain Eukaryota; kingdom Metazoa; phylum Chordata; class Mammalia; order Primates; family Galagidae; genus Galago; species Galago senegalensis. The sequence continues at coordinate 15,705 of CAUYTI010028743.1, forward strand.
TCCATAGTTTCTTCTATATTGGTGATGATTCATGTATATTTATCCACAAGAATAGTGTTTTATATCTTACAAAAAATTAATATAAGAAATAAAAGTTAATGATAGTCATGCACCACTTGAGGATGGGGAGACATTCTTATAAAGGTACCCTTTGGCAATTTTGTCACTGTATGAACCTCACAGAGTGCACTGACACTAACTCAGAATAGAGAGCCCACCACTTGGTTAGGCTAGGTGGTATATATAGCCTATTTGTCTTAGGCTACAAGCCAGTACAGCATGTTATTGTAGTGAATACTACAGGCAATTCTAATATAATTAATATAATTGTTAAGTATTTGTTGTTTTAAACATATCTAAACCTAGAAAAGATATAATAAAAATAGTATATTAAAAAACATGGTACAGCTGTGTTAGGGCCCTTACCAAGAATGGAGCTTGCAAGATTAGAAGTAGACGTGGTGAAGCAAAAGAGTGCAAAACATAGCAGCTCCATGTATATTTATTATACTATTCTCCAAATTTTTCCATATGTTTGAGATATTTTGATAGAAAAATATTAGATTAAAAAATAAAAGAAATAAAGGGTGGTGAGTGAATGTAAAGACCTAAAATATTACTGTCATTCTCATAAATTGTATAAATACTATACACTTAGGCTACACTACATTAAAACGTTTTCTTTCTTCAATAATAAATTAACTTGGGCGGAGCCTATGACTCAATGGGTTGGGCACCAGCCCCATATCTTGAGAGTGGCGGGTTTGAACCTGGCCCCATCCAGCTAAAAAACAGCAGTGGCAACTGCAACAAAAACAGCCGGGCGCTGTGGCAGGTGCCTGTAGTCCTAACTACTCTGGGGGTTGAGGCAAGAGAATTGCTTAAGCCCAAGAGGTGGAGGTTGCTATGAGCTATGATGTCACAGCACTCTACTGAGGGCAAAAGAGTAAGACTCTGTCTCAAAATAAATAGATAAAAATAAAATTAATTAATTGATTAATTAAGTTTAGCTTACTTAATTTGTAAAATTTTTAATTTCTTTTTAACTTTTTACAATAATACTTACCATAAAATATAAATATATTACAGATCTGTACAAAACAATTTCCTTTTTTCTCCATATTTTGTAAGTATTTTTCTATTTTTTAAAATTTTTTGTTAAAAACTAACGCAAACAGATATATTAGTCTAGGCCTACGTAGGGTCTGGATCTCCAGTATCCCTGTCTAGTACCTCCACATCTCGTCCCACTGGAAGGTCTTCAGCCTGAAAACACACATGGTACTGCCACCTCCTGGCATAACAACACCTTCGTCTGGAATAGAAGGATCTGCTTGCGATTGTTTTATAGTTAACATATTTTTTACAAATATAAAGAGAACACTGTACCATAAAGACAAAGGTATAGTAAATACGGAAGCCAGTACTATAGTCCTTTGTTATCATTTTTCCACATTGTGTATAATGTACGTGCAATATTTTCATATGACTGGCAGTGCATATAAAATTAGGTCCATTTACACCAGCATGGTCACAAACACGTGAGTGACTCATTGTGCAATGACATTACAGTGGCTACAACATCCCTGGGCGATAGGAATTTTTCTGCTCTGCTGTAATCCTATTGGACCATTGTCATATGTGCCATCTGCCATTGATCAAAACATTGTTATGTGGCTCCTGATGGTGTTGTTTGCAGTTCATACTGTCCAATATCTTCCTTCAAAAGCTTAATAATGAGCATTTTCCTTCAGGGCTGACTTGTGTGTGTATTTACACATATGCACCTATGTAGATACGTGTACCTATCTAGGTCAGACCTAAAACAGATTTTTATCCATTAAATGGCACTGTTTAAAAATAATTCTACATCACTGTTTAGTTATTCTAATAGGTATTTACATAAAAAGCAGAGTTGAAATCATGTCATTCTGAATTTTAATTAATACTATCATTGTATTAAAACAAAACCACACCTGCTATATGCTGTTTGGCTTCTGTTAGTTTGGTCTTCAGTAACAATTGATCCACAGTGAAATGTGCTACTAGGCCATCACTTGCTCACTTTGACAACGTTTCCACAGAATTGCCAAGCCTAGTTTGTTTCTCCCTCCCCTAGATCAAGCAGGCCACTTTCTCAAATGCAAATGCCCACGATTCTGCTAAAATAGTGGTAGCTAACGGCATCATATTTATTTGCTTTGGTGTCATTTAGAATTAAATATTTTCTATTAGTCTTTAAAATACACAGTAATTGCTCTGCGTTCATGGATAATTAGTGCCAGGTCCCTTGCAGAGACCAAAATCCACAGATGTTCAAGTCCCATATACATACAGCCTCTTCTTCCCATGATCTCAAAAGCTCCCCTGAACTGGTGGACTTTGACAGTAAATACCTTTTCATGCTTGAGTCAGGCTTGTGTTGATTAAACACACTTCAAAAAAATTCTCACCAGCATATTTTTTTTCTCTCCTACCACAGCTCAGAGACAGGATCAGAATATAATTAGGCAAGCAGGGACTAAGCCTTTCAGACTGTTTCTATTCTATAATACGATTAACATAGTCCCAAAGGACTTGATTAATTGGGCCTTGTAAAAGAATCTAGCTGATACATTGGAATAAAAATTGTCTATTGTTATAGATATACCTAAGTGTTCAGACTTCACACTTCTACTGTCTCCTAAAATGAAAATGGTATAGGACTGTGAAGATAAAAATAAGGCTAAGAGAAAATTATAATTGTTATTTGCTTTTCTTTCTTATCCTAGCCAATGACATGAAGTTGTTTAAAGTGTGCAGCAAAAATATTAATAAAATGGGTTTATGTTTGAGTTCATTGAGTTACAAACCTTCAAAGATGAAGACTAAAAGCATTCGAAGCCTTTCTAATGAAATGAAATGAAAACACAGAGAGAGAAACAGACATTAAATCCCTGGTATTGATAATATAAAAAAAAAATAGGTGTATTTTATTTGTTTTTTCCATGATAGCATAGTATTTTTATTTGGAAACTAAAGGTGGTTTTAACATTGTATTGATTATGTGATACAAAGTGGCAGGGAAGAAAGGGAGACAAGCAGCATTACAGTAGCAAGAGTGAGTTTAACATCACTTCCCTTCCCTGCATCTGAAAACCTGTCATAACTTAAGTGGGGCCTGCTATATTTTGTTATGTGTGAGTTATGTGTCAAAATGCTTTGCTGGTTCCTAGGGATGTAATATTGACTTAGGTCAGACAATTAGAAGCAGAGCCTGAGACAGAATATGTTATGAAAATACTCCTCGGAAATATCCATAAGGAAGCCTTCTGGGCAGGTGTATTTGGTTGAACAGTGTTCCCCTAACTCCACTTCCACCCAGGAGCTTAGAATGTAACCCTATGTGGAATTAGTTGAGTTATAATCACATCACACTGGATTAGTGTGGGCCCTCAATGCCTAGTGTTTAAAATAAGAAAAAGGGAGAGAAATACACAACAGGAAAAATATCAAATGACAGCACAGAGATTAGAGTGATGCTGCTACAAGCCAAGGGATGCCAACAAGTGCTCTGAACCACCAGGACCTAGGAAAAGATAGGAGAGGGTTTTACCCAGAGCCTCGTCCAGATAAACAGAAGCATGGCCTTCTCCACACTTTCCCTTCTAAAGGCTACCCCCAGAATAGTGAGAGAAATAATTCCCACTGTTTTCATCATCTGGAGAGTGATATTTTTTATGGATGCTCTAAAAAACTAACTAGTACAGAAGGGGAAGAATCTAAGCAGATAGATTAAAATCCAGAAATTCAATATTTGGCATAGAAACAGCATTAATTTTTTTATTTCTTTATTTTTCATTATTAATGCTTTTCCTCTCCTACCTGAGTGATGAGAACTTTCTCCTATATTTTCTTTTAGTAATGTTTTAACTTCAGTTCTTATATTTTTATTTATGTTTAAGCTACATTATTTCCAAATATTTTTTATTTATTCTTTAAGGTTTATTGTTGATGTATATTTTGTCCATATGGCTAAGCAGTTGTTGAATTTATGTTGGGGGAAAAAAGCCTTTTTCATTGAATTCCTTTGTATCTTAATTAAAATATAATTGGCCAAATCAATTATGTACAAGTGTTTATAAGAAACATGCTTGACTTTGTCCTAGTTAAACACCAAGCAATGAAATGGCTATGTTTTTTTTTGAGACAGAGCCTCAAGCTGTCCCTCTGGGTAGAGTGCCATGGCATTACAGCTCACAGCAACCTCCAACTCCTGGGCTCAAGAGAGTCTCCTGCCTCCACCTCCCTAGTAGCTGGGACCACAGGCGCCGCCACAACGCCCAGCTATTTTTTGATTGCAGCCGTCATTGTTGTTTGGCAAGTCCGGGCTGGGGATTCGAACCCGCCACCTTAGGTGTATATGGCTGGTGCCTTAGCTGGTTGAGCTATAGGCGCTGAGCCTGAAATGGCTATGTTAAAAGGTGTAGCTATAACAAATATAAGCAGATTTATTTTAGAGTACTCTATCCCATTCACGTGTAAGTTTTTACTTAACTCTTAAATCAACTCTTTATTAATAATAAAAGATTATCTAAATCTTCCAACATTCATATTCTTTTCTCCCAAATATTTAGTTTCATGTGAATTATATAGTTGTCCATTTCAACAAAAGAAAAGAAAAATCTGCCAGGATTTTTATTGGATTGCTTCTACCTAGGAATACAGCATATTTTTTCATGTTTTAAGTTTTCTCTAAGCAAAGTTTTATAGATTCAGTTTATGGTTATTGCACAAATTTTGTTAAATTTATTTTTAACTATTTATATTTTCATGGTATTTCCATCGTTAGATTAAAGAATTTCCTTTCTTCCTCTAGTTTGCTGAAAGGTTTTATCCTGAGGAAAATAAATTCTAATAAATAATTGTAGCAGACCACCATATAGCTCATGGAAAGGAGAAGCAATCAGTAATCATAAGAAACACTGGTAACAGCTCTCTGTACTATAACACCTTGGTGATAAGGTAAGGTGACCAGATTTTAACATTGGTAAAGTGGGACACCATTGTGGGGAGGATCCATTGGCTGAGCTGTTTATGGTTAGGGACCCTCTATGGGAGAGCTTGCCTAGAAGGGAGGGAGGGAGCCAGTATCTTTCTGATACTGATTCCACCCTGGGGACCTTGCCCAGGAGGGGAGTAGGGAGTTTACATTAGCCTTTGCATTTCCAAATGAAGTTACATTAACCTCCCCCAAATGGAGTTATATTAACCTTTTCAGCAGCCAAAAACCGTATATTCCCTTCCCATTCTCCCACCATTCCCTAGCTTGTTGTGCATTCTTTCCAAAAATTGGGACTTTTTAAAAATGCTGCTGGACGTGGGACAAATTATTAAAAATCGGGACTGTCCTGCCGAGAGCAGGACGTCTGGTCACCTTATGATAAGGGCATGGGGAGGGATTTGGCTTTTCTAACATGAGACAAGACTTGCTCATAAGACATGAGCATCAAGGATAAGCAGTCCCTAGACCTGTGGTGCAAGTAGCCAGGAGATCACATCTCTAAGAAGCTGCGGGAGAGGGCAGTTGGATTGAGCGCCCGCGTTCTATCCCGGACTTTCTCACTCTGACTCTGTCCTGTCTCCTGCCTGCAGAACACCTGCACGGTGTCTCTATATGGAAGATTGCTAAGATGTATTCTTCTACTAAGACCACTTCTCTCCCTCAAGTACTGTCTCTCTCTCGCTCTCCCTTCTGCTAAGGTGAATAGCCTTTAGGCACCTAAGGGTAATTGTTCCTGAGCAAGGTAGCTCAGCGGTCCACATCCAGAACATAGGAACATAGTTAGCGGAGGCAGAGACCTGGCCTGTCCCGGGGCCCAACAAATAATTCAATAAATATTCTAATTAACAATTTAACAAAAGCATCCTCTGAATCTAGGATTTTCTACTCAGCCAAATCTACAAACAAATACTACTGACATGGCTGAGATGAATTCTGAGTAATATAAGCAACAGTGTTGTTGATGATTATAAAGATGATGATGTTGCCGGTGACTTATTTTTGAAATACTATAATAGGAGGTAAGGCTCTCCATCCATAACTGGAGAAGGAGACATACAAGGGCAGCTCTAGGAATCGCATAAAGTGTCTGTTAACTAGTTTTAGACTATTGAAAGTGATACAAATCAGTTCTGATCATGTTATCTTCACAGGTGACTCCACTGCTAATCAAATTTCCAGGCTGTTAAATCTCAACCCATAAAAAGAGAAACTATTAATTAATGTTAAGTGTTCATGACAGATACCATTTCCTAGTCCACTCAGATATCAGTTAGATTAAAAGAGAAGTATGTTTTATCAGTGTGAGAAATAGAAGTCACTTCATAGTAATTAATAAGCATATAAAAGTTTTTACTATGTGTAGCTATGAAACCGTTAGGCTTGGGAAACTGCTGTGTAAGTTATATCTTGAAATCTTTAATTAAGAAAATATTTATATACTATATATATGCGTGTGTGTAATATAAAAGCTGTTGAGAAGAACACTTCCATTTGTTCAAATTCCTATGGCCATATGGATGTAAATTGAGAGTACAGTACAATAAAACCAAGAATCTGGCTAAGACTGAAGTGAGACTTTACTCCTAGCTACTATACCAGCTTCTGGGCTTACACTACCATCTAACTCTAATTTCATCAGAAGAGGGTCCCTTTCACTTATTCTTACAATTTAAAGAACCATTAGAAGAAGAAGTAAAAAATGGCTAATAAGAAATAACTTTCAACAGATTATGAAATTCCATAGTCAACTTTTGGCATACATGGTCATAAGGTCATCATAACCATAGCTCCCATCCAATGACACCATAAATATTTCTGTTACCAGTGGAAACCTCTTCTCTGTATCTCTCCCTGCCAGACTATAATGGTGTTTACATCTTGATGTCAAGTGGTGGCTAAGGGGTAGACAGTTATGGGATTTTAGGGGGATTTTGAACAAGCAGGCTGGTATGTGTACAAATGGCCACACAAGTTCCATCATAGTAAGATATAGGAAAATTATGAAAATGTTGGTGGAATGTAAGGACTGATTTATCTCACATCATCTAGTTCTGGCCTAGACTAGGAGTTTGAGTTTGGGTCTGGCTAGTTCTGTCAGCTTGAAGGTATGCTTGTCAAGTGAATGGGGGATAGAATCTATATCACTTAAGAGATTCTTAGCATGATAGGCATTTTAAAATAGAGATGTATATGAGAACTCCATTTTTCTTCTTGCCTTAGGCCATTCAAATGTTAAAGGTGGGACTACTTTTTTTATTCCACTTTTATATTTTTGACAATATATATTTTTAAAGTGTCACATGCAAATGAGATGAAGAATAATAAACATTCAAATGAGCACCATTCTATTATATATTAAACACTGAGTGGATATCTCTGAAGGAGGCTAATAGCTATTTGCATAATGGATATAAATGTCTTGTGACTTTATGGCCTTCATCACAAGATAAAAAGAATGTACTGAACTTCAGTGTTTGGAAACATACTCCATGAGAAGAGATACATCTGTCTTTGAAGACCTGGCTTAGTAAAGTATAAGTAAATTAAATGTTTTTGACCCGCACTGCCTCAGCTAATTTACATAATAGTAATAGGTAATTAGTAATAATAATGATGGTAATAATAATTTATCCAATACATCAAGTAGGGGAGACTACAAAACAGTCTACTGATATTGTCACTTTTGTTATTGGATGAAGTTAAAAGCAAATGTGGTACTTTTAATTGTTGAATTATTTCTTCGGACTAAAGATTACAAAAAGCAGGGGCCTTTTCCCCATTTTAGTGAAATTAAGAACTCTGTCTTGCTGAAAATAAGACTTCTTTAAATGCAACTTTTTGGCCATTCCCATTGAGATAGGCAAGTGCATTTTTTCATATCTTTAACTTACTTTTATTTTCTGATTTAAAGTACTATTTAAGAATCTTGTTGAACTACAAGTTTTTAGAATTGGAGTTTCGTCACTGGCTAGCACATTGAAAGCAAATGCACACTACACTACTTTTTATAAACCCATATATGCAAAGGGTGCCAAAAAGATGGATACACATTTTAGGACAAGAAAAACCATATTAAATTGATACAATTCAAGTTATGTTTGACTTCTGCAATTACAAGAGGATCTCAATGTGACTTGTTTTCATCTTCTGTTATTGTTATAGACTGACTATTAAAAATACCTACATCCACAGTTAAGGTCCACAGTTAAGCATTTTCTTCCCCAACATGAATTCTAGGAAGCTTTTCCAAAATTTTGATAATATAAGGAAATCATCAAACTCCAGTAATTTTTTTCCTGAACTATATATTGACTTACCTACTAAGGTTGTTGTATTCCAGTCCAGCAGTAATGTTGACATTAGTGTCTGATTGCAGGTTGGCACTTTGGGGTGTTAAAATGAGGGGAATTTGTTTCTTGCTCTAGCAATGGAGGTGCAATGGAAGATGATTCTAAGACACATTAGATTAGACAAACATTTTCTCTAAAAGTGCAAATAGTAAATATTTTAGGCTTTAGGGCCACTTATAATACCTGCCACATGTTTGTTTGTTTACAGTTTTTACCGGGGCTGGGTTTGAACCCGCCACTTCCGGTATATGGGGCCAGTGCCCTACTCCTTTGAGCCACAGGTGCCGACCCCTGTCACATGTTTTTATGTTTTCTTTTGTACAACTCATTAAAAATGTACAGTTTTTAGTTTACTGGCTGTATAGAAAAGAGGCTGTGGGCCTGATCTGATCATGGACAATAGTTTACTCACTTCAGGTATTGGTGACCCATACGCTCCGGACCTCTGAGATACACCAATATTTTTCACTTAAAAAATGTGTTTGGTTCTAAATTTACTTGATGAAGTCATCAACACACATACTATCCACTTTTTGGCTTATTTCAGCCCTCTGCTAAAAGTAGTGAGGTAATAATTCAACTCAGGCACAGAATAATACTTGTTTTATGCGATGCCATGGGTTAAGCACTTCAGTTCTGTGAGCCTGACACTCTTTCAGCTTATCCAGTGACACACAGTGAATGCCCCATGTAAAACACATGTCGACACCCAGACCCCAATGTGATGCCATTGAGTGGCAGGGCCTTGAAGAGGTGATTAGGTGGTAAGTTTTTCCCCCTCATGAGTGGATTAATATACCGACTGTGGAAGCAGGTTAGGGCGCTCGGGAGTGAGATCCTGATCAGAGCCTCACTTGCCCTACTGACCTCTTCCTATGTGACGCCTTCCACCATGAAATGACGATCCTCAAATGCTGGTGCCACGATGTCAGATTTCTACTCTCTAGAATCATGACTCAATCATCTATTCTCTATAAGTTACCAAGTCTTTGGTACATAGTAACAGAAAATGCACTAAAATATCCAGTATCTTCAGTGGTGTTTATTCACTAACGTCAAGCAGTTAGTTAGAGTCAGCCATGGTTGTGTATGAAATTATATGCAGACCTGTTAACAATTCTTATATGCACAGTATGGATCATTGCAGGAATTACAGTATCTGTAAGGATTCCCTTTCTTAGTACTCATCTCAATTTCTTGAATAAACACTTTCATTTTCTATGGTAAGTTGTTCTCATGAAGATGAAGACATATATATATAGTGATTTTATCAGTTCATATCTATATAACTTTTATTTTTTCATAACTCTATAACTTCAATGAACTGAAAGTGTAAAAATAGTCCTTTAAGATCTGCCATTTAAATAAATTGATTCATATTCATATACACATATGTAACAGGAAGAAAAACCCACTTTGGCTAAGAAGAATAAGACACCATGAGTTGATACAATTGATTTATGTATGTAATGCTTCTCAGTGAAAAGGGTAAGAAGAGACAAAAAAAATTAACAAGAGAAACTGTAAATAAAGACACAAAATCTGTGGTTGATAGAAAGACCAAATTGCTATCCAAATAAATATCAGTGGTAATATTTATATACAAAGGAAACAAAATCTCAGACTAGTGTTTATAAATGAGCTATTAAAGTGTTATAAGGGATAAAACAAAAAAGTGACAGAAAATTAAAAGCAAAAAGATAAAAATAACCCAAAGTGAACACTAACAAATTTGTAGAAAGAAGAATCAACACTTAATGTTAATATCCCATACTAAGGCACTGGACATTAACTCTTAATTCCTCCTGCTATAAATTTGTTATATCTACTTTGGGTTATTTTTCTCTTTTTACCTTTAATTTTATGTCACTTTTTTATCCCTCATAATAATTAAATAGCTTATTTTGTCCAATGCCTCAAAATGAGATGTGTACAGGCCAGGCCTGGTGACTCACACCTGTAATCCTAACACACTGGGAGGCCAAGGTGGGAGGATCCCTTGAGCTCAGGTTTGAGACCAGCTTGAGCAAGAATGACACCCACTGTCTATGAAAAACTGGCTGTGGTGGGTGCCTGTCATCTCAGCTGAGACTGAGGCAGGAGGATCACTGGAGCCCATGAGTTTAAGGCTGCTATGAGCTAAACTGAGAACATGGCATTCTAGGCAGGGCAACAGCATGAGACTCTATCTAAAATATATATATATATACACACACACACACACACACACACACACAGACATATATATGTGTGTGTGTATATATGTATACACACACACAAATGTCATTCTTCATAAATAGTAGTATCAGAGTTCAAGAAACAGCATCTCAAAATGATGGCCTCAGAAGCAAAAGTCTCTCTGACCTTCCGCTGTCCTTCTGCTTCTCAACTTCATTCTTCTCTGAGGCTAGACATAGGAGCTAGAATACTCTCCTCCAAGGTGCACTATAAAAACCATAATCCCCTTTTCCTGAAAGCCATCCACAAAACCTAAAATTCTGTAAAAATCTGGTAACAGAGAAATTACCTGACCTACTTGTTTGACTTTAGGTCACAAAATCCCCATTCCAGACAGGGCCCTGCACCTCATCCAGACATTCTGAGACGCCAAGAAGAATCTTTAGAACCAGAGCACGCTGAATTTCCAGCTCAGTGAATTAGCCTTAGACATATCCTTTTTGTCCAATCATAGTTCTGCATGTCTTTTCATACTTTGTTGAGCCTGAGCATAAACATGGACAATGTCCCCTGTATCTTTGGGTCTTCATTCTGAAGGATACTGTGTGTAAACACTCTATAAATTTGTATGCCTTTTCTCCTATTAATCAATCTGCCTCATGTCGTGATTTTTCAGTGAACCATTAGGGACCCAAAGCCTTTGGTCTTTGCAATAGTCAATAATTTGCAAGCATAAGATGAAATAACATTATAATAATCAAAAACTGCATGTAGAAATTGAAAAAAAATCAAATAAGAAGTTCATTATAACCATCTCAAGAAATATTAAAAAAGGAGTGTTTTGAAATAAATACTTTACATAAGTATATAATATTGACACACACACACATATATGTCTGTATTTAGAACAGGACATTTGCAGCTGGCTGTCTCTAGACTTGCATTGCTTTCTTTAACTATAGAGGCTTGATTTTGCTTTGTCCTGTCTGGAAGATTTCTATGTAACTAGTTATGGTAATACCGACAGGACAAAGGTCAATAGTGTTATGGAATGTCACATGTTTTGAAAATGTATATTTCAGGTTTCTAAGCAAAATACCTGATAAATTACAGGGTCCTGAAGGGAAGGTGAAGAAAGATGCAAACATATTCTTATTACAATTTTGAAGGATATATGAATAAGAGCATGCTCCAACATTTTTATAAAATTTTTCATAGTTATATGTAATGAGATATTATAGTACCATTTGTAAGAAGCATAATTAGCAAAGCTTCAAAATTCAACAAAATGATTTTGTGTCTTGAGGACTATATAGCATAGTGACTTCTCTTTGGGCATAATAACCTCTAAACTTCCTCTGAAGAATTGCAAAGACTCAGGAGAAGAAAGACTCAAGTCACTGATATTTTGTAGAATTTATTATGGAAAATTAAGTATCAAAGGCCATCATTTCCTTTTCTAGGATTATGAGGAGGAATAACTACTGGTATTATTTTTGTAGAGACCTACAACATTTAGAAAGATATGAAAGGCTCGGCGCCTGTGGCTCAAGTGGCTAAGGCACCAGCCACATACACCTAAGGTAGCGGGTTGGAATCCAGCCCGAACCGCCAAACAACAATGACGGCTGCAACCAAAAAATAGCCTGGCGTTGTGGCGGGCGCCTGTGGTCCCAGCTACTTGGGAAGCAGAGGCAGGAAACTCGCTTGAGCCCAGGAGTTGGAGGTTGCTGTGAGCTGTGATGTCATAGCACTCTACCCAGGGGGGCAGCTTGAGGCTCTGTCTCAAAAAAAAAAGAAAGATATGAGAGATAAGAGAATGTTAGTAAAAAGTATTGCTTGATGGTGGTGTCTATGGCTCAAGGAGTTGGGCATCAGTCCCATATACTGGAGGTTGTAGGTTCAAACCCAGCCCTGGCCAAAAACTGCAAAGAAAAAAAAGTATTGTTTGGAAGAAAATTGATTGCATAGGGAGATAAAAAATAATCAATGCATTTAGTACATAGCACAGTATAAACAGATATCCAAGGGACATTGCAGAGACTCCAATCTTGGCCTAAAATAAGTGTCCAAAAAAGAACTGGGGACTTAGAAGAATGGCTCTGTTATTTAAAAGAATGTTTCCCATTCCATGGTAATGCCAACTTCATGATATAAAGGACATTCAATGTCCAATGATGTAAATATAAGTGAAAGCAGGGAAATGTCCTGAACACATTAGAGAAGTGCAGACGTGTGTGTGCGTGTGTGTGAAATAGAAAATAATCATTAATATGTATTAGAGTAGTCAGTTGACTTGTGAATGCCAGTAATCCATTTTTCCCTGAATAAGTATTACATTTCTTTGATATATCTTGGCAAGCACCAATATTTCAGTGATACAGAGGCTTGGCTATTCTATCACACTTTACTGCCAGTTTGAAACAAACTTAAACTTGCCATGCTTATAAACAATTATTAGCAAGTGGGCACAATACTGTCCTGAATTCTTTCTCTATGCTTGATGAATATCTGTTTCTCTATCCTTTAGAGTATTTTGAAAAAAAAGGAGAACAATTTCTGAGTAGTTCTACTGGAGGTGAATGTTACCTTATTGCAAGAGCTTCTTTGATTCAGCATTCATTAGAGACCAGAACAAAGGCACTGTTCTTTAAGACAAACCTCTGAAGCTGTCCTGCGTCTTATCCTTCTGAAGAGGGATCACACATATCTTTGTCGCCACCAATTTCACTAATGAAAACCCATTTCTAAATTTCATTTTGCAAATTAGCAATTCAATGGAGCTGATCATAAAACAGATAGATGAAGGATTCCAATACCACCTCCCAGAAGGTAAGTTTTTAATTAAATGCTAGCTGACTACCCTTGGAGTATGGAATCTTCAATAGAGCATATAACTGGTCTAGGTTGTAGATCAAATTAACACATAATAACATATTACCTGTGCTAAAGAATATTAACATTTCCCTGTGGGCTCCAGAGTGCTACCCGTTATTACTGAATCACTGGTTCTCCTCCTGACCATTCAAATTAATACCTGTAATAAATCATGTCACTTCTCAACATTCTTTCTTGTCAAGCCTACCTGCATAAATTGCTCCTGACAAAGAAATTCTAGTGGCCAAGAACCCTGCATTAAGAAAAGAGTAATGTTTGCTCATACAGGGTCCTGATTAAGTCTTCCAAACATCTGGGTGAAATCTTGAGGCATTTTCCTTTCTAACCATAACCCTAGATGTTTATGTCTATAAATAAAACAATTCAAACTTTTACTCTAGAATATTATGCAGACTTGGTAGCCACTAAACTTACAACAACCTTCTTTCCAACGCTTTTCTTTCTGTGAGCCAAATGAGAGGCCTTAATCAGTTCCAAAATTTCAAGTATATATTTAAATTTTCAGTTTCAAAAAACTTATGGTTAAAACACGCTCTTTGCACCAAATGTGTTAAACCTGGATAAAATCGATTGAAAATAAAAGTTTCCACTGCTTGTGAAGGCTTTAAATTATGTACATATGTTTTTGAGAATATACTTCAGGGTCCTGTCTTTGCTGTGGCATATTTTGTGTTTTAGGGGAAGAATTGTTTCTAGTTTTTTACTTCCTTTAAGGATATTTAATATGAATACTTCGGGGGGTTTATTTATTTTTTGACATGGTGGATTGAGTCATATTTTAAACCGTCATTTGACTTTTATTTAAATCTTTCAGTTTGCTCATGTTTACTAGAGTCTTAATAATCTTCCCTGAATGTTTCAACATTGAACTAGCTAAGATTTAGCACATAAATTGAAATCCATCTAACTTTCTTTACAAATGTATTACAAAGTGTCCTGAATTATTCATGTATGTACATACATACCTGACATATGTATATATATACACGTACATCTATATCTGTGCATTTGTTTGTGTGTATAAGGAAATGTAAACACACACACTGCCACAATAGTTGAAGAAGATATATTTTTTGAATGCATGTTCACTATTAAAAATATAACAGCAATTTTTGCCAAGGTTTCAGAAACTTTATTTTTTTCTGATAGTTTGCATTTTATTTTTTTAATAATAATAATGATTATTATTATTAAATGATAGCTGTGTACATTAATGCAATCATGGGGTACAGTGTGGTGTTTTCACATATAATTTGAAATATTTTCATTAAACTGGTTAACATAGCCTTCATGTCATTTTTTAGTTATTGTGTTAAGATGTTTGTATTCTACTTTTAGAAAGATTTGCTTGTTCCTTTGTAAGATAAACCATAGAGGTGATACCTCAAGTCACCTTCCCTCCACCCACCTACCCCTCTCCCTTGGCCTCCCCTCCTCCTCCCCATATTCTTAGGCTGTAGTTAAGTTATAGCTTTCATATGAAAACTATAAATTAGTTTCATAATAGGGCTGTGTACATTATCTTCACGTAATAACATTGCTAGAACATTTTATTTGAAAAATGTTCACGATGGCACAAAAGAACAGGTTTTGACTGCGGAGTTCATGGATGTCAGTACCATTGTCAGTATCCCTTCCTGTTCACACCCAGCAGGAGTCCTAGAGTTGTCATTGTTATAAGTGTCTCAAAATATTGTTTGAATCTCACAATAAAAACATAAAAAGGATCAAATGCTATTAATGCACATTATACATTTATTTTGAAATAAATGTTTTACACTGACATATAATACATTAAAAGTAAAAAATAAATCTTAAATGTGTGCATATATGGCAAAATGAGGAGAACAATACCCAAGTCAGGTAATGAATAGAACATTTCTATATCCCAAAAGATGCATCTCATGAATATTCCTATCAAATCAATATTCACTTCCTTTCTCTCCAGCAAAGGTCAATCCTAACTCTGTTTGCCTCATATGTTTGCTTCCACTTAAATGTTGATGACTAATTTTGGTTATTTCCAGTTTGGGCCACCCTGCTAATAATGCTACGAACATTTTTATATGTATGTTGGTATCGATAGCTATGTATTTTCATTGAGTTCTTAGTTCTTGTGGAAATTGCTAAGTCATGGGATACATAGATATTAATCTTAAGTAAAAACTGTGTTATAAACTAGTTGTACCATAAAGTGCTACCTCTCTTGAGTTAAGGAGGTCCATATACCTGACAATACCTGGCAATATTAATCATTCCTTTATTTTAAGCTATTCTAAAGTTATAGTATTTAAATGATTCTTTTAAATTTTTGGATAATTTGAAATATACCAAAAGTTACAAGAATAGAAAGCTTCCATATGGCTTTTACTCAATTCTTCCTAATTTAACATTAAGCATGATCCATTTGATAAAACTGAGATAACATTGATAAATAATTTATAGACTTATAGATCAATTTTTTTATTAATGTCTTTTTCCTTTCTGGGATATAGTTCATGACACTGAATTTGGTCTTCATTTCCTTACTTTTCTATATCTGTAATAAATCCACTTTTTGTTCATTTCTTATGACACCGAGAGCATCAAGGAAACTAGTTATGTATTTTATAGAAGTTGGTTTGTTATAAACAATGGAAATTTATTTCTCACCAATTTAGCTGCTGGGAAGATAAAGGCACAGAAATCTTCAATGTCTGGTAAGGGCTTGCTTCCTCATTTGTCAATGGTTCCCTCTCACTCTATCCCATGGTGGAAGGGCAAGGCAGCTCTCCAAAACATTTTTAATAAAAGCATGAATCACACTCCTGAGAGCTCTTCCCTCATGTTATATTTAGCTCCCAAAGGCCCCAACTCCTGAAACTGTCATATTGGTGATTAAGATAAACATAAGGAGTTTTGAGTGAGACAAATTTAGATTAGGGAATATAAGATATCTCCCCTGAAGAATCTCCTCGTCCCCTATTCTAAATATACATTATCAGACTGTTCCAGGCATTCCATTATCCTATTTTCCCAATTATCCCACCCTCTTGGGAGCCAAGGATTCCCTAATACAATTTTTGAGCACAATAAAAAAAACCCTGAGAGATTGGAAGTGTGCTGCACTGCTTCAATCTGCCACCCGGTGCATGAGACAACGTATGCCTCTCAAAGCTTCTCAGACTTCATGCACTAAATTGATGTGAAGTCTCCTTTTTCCTTCAGCACCGCCTCCCTTGTTGGCTGCCAGCCTGGGTCAGGGTCCCTCTGGAATCCCAACAATAACTATTTTTTAAATTTACCTTTGCACAGTGCTTTCTTATGATTACATCAGCATGATAGGGTTTAGAAAAGAATACCACAGAGGTGAGTGTCCCACCTCATTGCATTTAGTAAAGATTCATGACACCAAGCCAGCTTATCCCTAGTGATATTAAATTTTATTACAGACATCTCTCTGTGTTTTCTTCAAAGATTCAACATAGATATATATTTAACCTCAATTAGGCTTAAATAAGTTCACTGTATTGATCTCTAACCAATCTATTCAAGCATAGATTGAAATTATTCAGAAAAACTAAGCCTTCACTGAACATTTACAGAATTTTTTCTTTCTGTTATTTCCTAAACCATATAGTATAAAAACTATAGTTTTTACATTGTATTAGGTATTATAAATAATCTAGGGATGATTTCAAGCATATAGGTGGATTTTCATGGGTTATATGCAATTAATACATTATTTAATGTCAGGGACTTGAATATCCTCAGATTTTGGTATTCACCAGAGATCTTTGAACCAATTCTCCACAGATACTGAGAGACAACTTTATTTGGTTATTGTTTTCTAAAGTAAAGTTAGCATTTTTCTCTTTTTATTTTATATTCATTGCAAGTGAGTTACTAAGCCAAACTCATACACATGAGAAGTAAAATTAATCTTTTCCTCAAAGTGAAGAGAATTTCTGTTCACCTAGCTAGCTAGCTACAGCTTATAAATTGGAAGTTTTATGTGCTGAATTCTATTCTGCGCTAAAATTAATATGTTGGAGTCCTAACCTACAGTACACATCAGAATGTGATTGTATTTGGATATTGTATTTGGATATAAGGTCTTTAAAGAGATAATTAAGGTTAAATAAGGTCAGTGTATTGATCTCTAACCAATGTGACTGGTATCTTTACAAGAAGAGAAGAGGACATGACAATGCAGACATTCACAGAGGAACGGCCATGTGAAGAGAGAGGCAAAAAATAGCCATCTAAAATCTAAAAGGGAGGAGGCCTTATAGAGAGCAATGTGGCTGATTCCTTCTTGACTGAGGCTTCTAGATTCCAGTATTGTGAAAACATAATTTTCTGTTGTTTTAGCTATCCAGTCTGTGGTACTTTGTCTTGGTAGCCCTAGCAATCTAATAACAGATTTTATCTGTAAAGATTTATCTCTTATTTCCATTTTGTTATTGTACCACTTATTTCTATCAATGTGGGCTTTTGTATATTTATTACCTTCTTTGGATTCCAATGTACTCAGGCACAGAAGACAATACCTGCAAAGTCTGGTACCTTGGCATGCTGTACACTTTGAACTGAAACAAGTAGACCTTAGCAATAAGCCTCAGAACCAAGATATCACGCTGCTTACCCTTGGCCCCCTGCCTCTCTGATTCTCTTTCTTTTTCCTAAGAACAGGAAGTGAGTATTTCTGGTATCTCTTCAACTGAATTAGGGATATTTTTTTCCAGAGTAATTCATTTGGCTTAAGACCTCCTACCCAGTGATCTTATCAAATAAACACAACAAATTAACCCGTAGAAAAAGAGAAGAGACTAAAATATTTCACCATGCTCAGATAGACATGCCTTGTATTCATTCTTCTGGGGGCCTAGCCAAGAGATTAACTCAGAAACTTTATCTGCACAAATAATCAACCTTTGTTCACAGTAAATTTCTCACCCCTTACCTTCCTGCCAAACTCTCCAGAGCTCAGAGAAACTTCTTTCCCCAAAAAATTTAGATTCATTCACTTTCCCTAAAAATTATTTACTATTTTTCTATAATTACTTACAGCCCCCTAGTTCTGTTATTGAAAGGGTTCTTTAAGCTCCATCATCTGGCCCTTCATTGAACCTCACGTTTGTGACCCCTCCCATGTCCATACCTGTTACTAAATTTGTGTGGCTTTTTATTCACTAAGGTATCTATTGTCAGTCATTTCAGTAAACTTTACAGAATATGTTGAGGTGTGAGAATGTTACTGGAATTTCCATGCGGAGTCCCTGGTCTCAGGAATCAGAGAATGACCACAAGTAAGTGACAGGATAGATTTTATTATAGATAGGAGGAAAACTAAGCCTCCGACACAGTGTGTGGGGTCCTGAGTAGGTTGCTGCTTTTGGCTTTCTGTCTAGGGGGTTGCATGCAGCTTCTAATCATAGCTCCTTCCTTGTAGGCCTGGGAGTTTGGGGAAATCAAATGCATGTCTAAACATATGTCACAGCTATTGGTGCCAAAGGCAAAATTAATTTAAAACTGCCACGGTGTAGGAATGTGGTCATGTTTTGTGAATTCTGCTCTTCCCAGGGAGTGGTGATTCAGACAGAACATTGATCAGATTTGTTTACCAGCCTGCTTAGGCCAAAAAAATGTAGCCTGTGACTCACCCCATGTGGAGGGAACCTGCGTCAAGGAGGGTAACCCTGCTTGAGCATTGAGTATTGTTTATTCGAATACTTTTGAATGGTTATGTGCAAAAATAGCCAGAAGAAACAATGAGAGAAAAACCTGTTCATTAATGCTCATAACCCAATAGCATGGGTAAATCATTTACAGAAGGAAGATGTACACACAGCTCCAACTGTAAACCGTTGTTCCCTTCTGGTCAATGTCTTCCTCCTTTGTCTTCACTGTCGGCAACTTGAGCATTGCCTTGACACCCTGATGCCCACTGTGTAGCATCATGTTGGCAATTCTACCCCCTGCATCCAGTCTCAAGGGGAAAAACACAAGCTTTCAATAGACTAATCAAAGCCACTTCCATACACTCTAGGAGGGCAAATTAAGTTGATTATTTTCATTGCTAAAATGCAAATGCTGTAGCACTAAAAATTCAAGATACACAATGCTTAGGTTGCATTCATAGTCAGCATTTTAATATACTAGTGTAGAGAAACCCACACAGTGATTTGAAATTTACACGTAATTATAAAGAATTATATCATTAAATTTTAGTGTGGAGCTATTAAGCAAAAGAAATGTCTTAAGTAATCATAGACAACTTTTTCATTTTAAAATGGCAGTAGATATTTTTAGATGCTTTATATTATTTCTGATATAATTTTTAAAAACATATACTAGAATAGTCAATGAAAACACACATACTCTAAAATGGAAATACAATCATTTCATTTACACGTGTCTTTAGTATTCAAGTAAATCATACACATACATTTAATGCAGGGCATAATTCCAAATCATGGACATTAAATTGCCAAAAATTACAATTGCACTTCTTAAAACTTTTGTACGAAAAAAGAATTTGATCATATAGATCAGGAGTCCTCAAACTATGGTTCATGGGCCACATGCAGCCTGCTGTGGACATTTATCTGGCCTGCGGGATGTTTTTGCTACCACTACCCATCCTGCTTAGCAGCCGACTCATCCTGGGGGCCACCATCCGGCCCTCCAGCGGTCTGAGGGACAGTGAACTGGCTCTCTGTTTAAAAAGTTTGAGGACCCCTGATATAGAGTTATGGTATAACATTCATAGAGAGAGAAAAAATATCATAGCTATTTTTTTTAATTTTTTAATTTTTTAATTTTTATTTATTTATTTATTTATTTATTTATTTTTTTTTGAGACAGAGCCTCAAGCTGTCCCCCTGGGTAGAGTGCTGTGGCATTACAGCTCACAGCAACCTCCAACTCCTGGGCTCAAGCGAGTCTCCTGCTTCCACCTCCCAAGTAGCTGGGACCACAGGCGCCCGCTACAACGCCCGGCTATTTTTTGGTTGCAGCCGTCATTGTTGTTTGGCGGGTCCGGGCTGGGGATTCAAACCCAAAATATCATAACTAAATTTTTATGTTGATACTTTCAACATGAGAAATAAAGAATAATTAGTGGTTTGGATTCAATTACAAGAAGATACATAAAGGGCTCCTTACAAAGCCAGATGTAAACACACTTTCTAATGGATTGCTTGGTATTATAGGGACTAATGAAAAACTTCCACTTTGCCCTCTGAAGTTTTCTTGTAAATTAACTGACAAATGGGAAATTAATAAGGGACATAACATACAAATATGTTAGCATGCATAGAGAGGCAATCACGGAAGATTATCCCCAATTTGCTAATGGAGTAAAGAAGTTTGTACACTATTTTGAGGATACGGAAACAGTGAGGGCTCAGAGTGTGACCAAAACCCAGTGGTCAACAAGACAGGTGAGAGTAATTGGAAGGAGAGGTGGAGAGGCCTGGGTAGGAATTGTGTTTGTGTTATTAAGTAGATGAAAATTCACAGGCAGGAACCCTCAGAATGAATAGATGGAAAATTATTCATTCAAACTTTTAAATGTTTCAGACACTGAGATCATTTTTCCAAGATCTACCGAAGTCTGACTGCATCATTGCAGATTCTCTACAGACCCAAATCTCTTACAGAAGGTAGCTCTGCAGGGTGCTGCTTCTGTTTGCTTGCTCTATAAAAAGGCACCCCAAAATATGTAAAGAAAAACATATTTACGGGTAAAAATGTTTTTCAGTATGATATAAACTATACTCCTGGTTGCATTTGCTTTATAAAAGAATATTTAAATAAATGATAAAAACAGGCTTAATATTTCCAGTAACTAAATTTTTGGCCATATTATTCATTTTTTCTTAAAATATAACTAATTTGTATATATATGCATAAACTGCCAAAATACAAAAATATAATAGATTTACTTATAGATTTAATTGGCTTTCATTTGCAATCCTTAATAGGACAGCCTCTATTCTCAAAAATAGTATGAAAGACCCCTGTAGGCAATTATGAAACAGTGGGTTTTGAATAGTAGGAGCAACAAAACAGGATATTAGGGGGAAAAAAGATTAGTTAATATTAAGTTTATATTTTATAAAGGTTAAAGCAGAGAGGAATCCTTATTAAACTGATTCGTGTAAACTGATCTGTTTTAGGAAAACGTGGTGTTTTTAAACAGATATCTGCTTCTTTAAAATTTTAGTTTGATTCTGTGGAATTCAGCACATATAATTCTATTTTGGTTTGGTTTACCCTATTGATGTCTGGAACAAAAGTTCAGTCCAAAACAATGACATTCCATAATTTTGGCAATATGTATATACTGTTATTTTTAAATTCTGAATTAGAAATGAAATTAAATTAGAGAATTAAATTCTAAATTTTGTTTCAAAAGCCTGTAATGCCTTTTGCTGACCAGTCTATATTATCCAATAGAAACATTATTGCTTAAATAATGACTTAGAGAGCATACAATCTAAAACATAAGAATGCACAGTATAATTACTTTTCATAACTGACATCAAATACACTCTTTGTTCTTTTCACTTATTAAGCTGTCTTTTGTTTGGGGATCACAGCCTTGAACCCTGTGGACAGGGATGAAAAGATATTATTTTTCTGCCCTATATCATTTGCATTATCTTTCATAACAACACCACCTTGATAATTTGAATGATGTCATAATCCTAGCTGGGCTTTGCAGTATAGCTGCTTTAGAGCTCTCTGAGAGAAAGTACAAAGTATAGACAGAAATTCACCTCTGCCCCTGTAAACCATTTGTTGTTACATGTTATCTTTCAGGAGACATCAGTTGCAGTTTTGGTATTTTAAATAATAATATCTTCAACACTTGAAACATTACTTGTATTCAATGACCACCTGGATACATATATTTGCCCAGTTAATCCAACTTAATAATAGGTAGTAGAAACACAGCAAACTCCTGCCCCCTCCATGTCTCAGTGGGGCAAAACTTCATTATTTTCAGGGAATTCCAATGTACATAAGAAAACTCTTAATTTTAAGTATTTTCTCCCCATTAACCATTCTCTAGCAGATGCAATATTTTGGATACAACAGATGCTTAAGTACTTTGAAAAACGACTTCGGTACACCTTATATTAAATTGCAAATTGTGAAAGCACGATGGACTTCGGATCATCAGAAGCACATCAGTACTTATGTTCCGCACAAATACTAGTTATGACCAACAGTCGTAGACTCTACTAAGGTTTTACCTTATTCTTTCTCATATTAAACATGGTCATATACCTTTTTCCCCTTCTATGATTAAAACTAATTCTGATAAAGTGTTTGAATTTGCTGAAGAAGTCCTTATTTTTTAAGATGCAAAATACCTTAAGCAATCATGTCGAGTTTCTTCAAACTGTTCAAGGAATTGTGTGTCAGCAAAGTGCTTTACAGGCTTTTGAAACAAAATTTCAGGAATTCATCCTTCATCTTTTCACTATAACTTCCTAGTGTATTTTCTTTGCCATCAAAGATTTCTTCTACAAAAAGTTTTGGGGGCAGCACCTGTGGGCTCAAGGAGTAGGGCAACGACCCCATACACTGGAGGTGGTGGGTTCAAACTCAGCCCTGGCCAAAAAAAAAAAAAAAAAGTTTATGAACTCTATTAAGGTTTACAACCCTGGCAAGGGTTATAATTATCTATTTATTTTGACTTGTTGTTAGGAATATACAATTAAAAGTGAGAAAAAGCAGCATGAATCAGGACAACTCACAGATGATTTTTATTCAGAAATAATTTTGTTCAATAGCATGTGAACTTAGCTCTGCAAAATATGAACATATATGTGCCATGAAATTTCAAAGGTTATAAAAAGTTCATTTGTTCAATTAAACACTAACCAGTAATAACATACCAGTTGCCTATTGCACATTCTCTGACATAACTTAGTGGTGCAGCATGAGCAGAGGTTTAAATCCTGGCTTTCCACGAATTTCCATATTGTTTCAGTGTAGAATGATGTGTTTACAGAGATAATGTCTTTTTCTCAAGGAAATTAAACCTACATCTTCTTTAAAAATTCAATAGGAACCACTTGTTTTGTCAGGATGCCCCATCTGAGTGTTATATTCTATCTCACTGAAGTAGTGGCATGTGCCTTAACCAGCACAGCTGGCTTCCCTGCTGCCGTTATAGATGAGTCTAGAGCTGTTTCTCTGGTGGAAATAGCTGTAGGACTGACATTTCATTATAATGCAGGGAGCTGGTGTTCCACCAAATATAACAAAACTAAATGCTTTTCTTCTACTCACTACTTCTATTAAAAAACTCAAAGGGAATAGAAACAAAGCACAGCTTAGATTAATGAAGAGTCCTTCAACTTCTGATTAGAACGTTTTGTATTGGTTTTACTAGGGCATCTATCAACCTTTATACCTATGACACTGAACATTACAATATTTATCAAAGATCAAAACCATTGCAGGAATTTTATGCAAACAAATCTAATTAAAAATCATATATTTTATTTTTAGATACAATTTTCTTATCTGACCAATATTCAACAGGTACATTGTATAAACACTAGAATTAATTCACTGAACAGTTAAAAGTTGAAAATTAAATTTTGTTTCAAAAGCCTGTGAAGGACTTGGCTGACACACAATTCCTCCAGCAGTTTGAAGAAACTGGAAACGATCTCGTAAGGTATTTTGCATCTTAAAATATAGAATTTTTCTTTCTTTCTTTTCTTTTTTTTTTTTTTTTTTTTTTTTGGTGGTTTTGGCCAGGGCTAGGTTTGAACCCTCCACCTCCGGCATATGGGGCCGGCACCCTACTCCTTGAGCCACAGGCACTGCCCAAAATATAGGATTTTTCTTCAGCAATTTCAAATCCTTTACTCAGAATGATTTTTAATCCTAGAAGGGAAAAAAAGGCTTAGGATCATGATTGATATGAAGAAAAATAAGTCAAAACCTTAGCAGTTTCATGACTTTTTGGTCATAACTAGTATTTGTGCAGAACATAAGTACTGATGTGCTTCCAACGATCTGAAGTCCATCATACTTTTGCAATTTGCAATTTAATATAAGGTGTATTGAAGTCATTTTTCAAAGAACTTAAGCATCGATTGTATCCAAAATATTGGATCTGCTACAGAATGGTTTAATGAGGAGAAAATACTTAGAAATTAACAGTTTTCTTACACACATTGGAGTTCACTGAAGTAATGTAGCTTTGCTCCACTGAGACATGGAGGGGGCAGAATTTTGCTGCTCATCCACTACCTATTATCAAGTTGGATTAACGAGGAAAATATATGTTATCCAAGTGCTTATTGAATACAAGTAATCTTTCAAGTGTGGACGTTTTTAGTATTTAAAATATCAAGACTGCAACTGAGGTCTCATTAAAGATAACATGTAACAACCAATGGTTTACAGGGCAGAGGTGAATTCCTGTCTATGCTTTCTAATCTTTCTCCCAGGGGCACTAAAACAGCTGTACTGCAAAACTCAGCTGGGATGAAGACATCATTAAAATTATCAAGAAAATTAATTTTTGTTTCAAGAGTACCTGGAGGAATCTATACATGATTTTTATGGTCATAGTTCGTGCGGTGATTTCTTTACGTTCAGTTGGACTTACAACCAGATTTTCACTTTTACTTGGTAGTCGGGTTCTCACTCTGTGTCCAGCAAGGGCGAGCCATAAAATCAAATTTGTTTCTTTTTAATAGCTTTTCATGAAAAATTTCCAACTACTCATCTATTTTCCCGGACAGATCAAACTCTTTAAAAACATTGAAAATGAATACATTTTATTTATTTGTCACATACATACACACTTAACACCATATATGAGAGTAATTTGCACATTTTTATGGTCTTCTCATTGTATAACTTAGAAAGTACAAAGTGCATCTTTTCTACCTTGGTGATCTATTATATTCATTTCTAAGGTTGGATCAACTGTTTTATGGTTTAAAGTTTGAGCTTTCATTATTGTGAAACCTGCTCAAGAGTTCCTACAAATTGAAATTTTGGCTGCCATCCCTCCCTCCGAAATATCTTTGTCTTTTTCACCAACACTTTCCTCATTTTGGGACACGGGATAGAAGAGTAGGCAAAGAACCGATTGCCTCTTCGGAATCTTCTCTAAATTTCTCTGATTGTGTATCAAAACTTTCTAAAGTAGCCAGGGTCAACAAGCATTCCCATGGGCAATCATTTCTTGTATAATTCTATTTCAGTTGGAATTTCACTTCCCGTGTTATCACATTTCTTTTCCTTTGTAGAGCTTTTATCATTTTAGGCCAATTCTCACTTTCAATTATGCAATTTATAAAATGTCACTTGGGTTTGTCACCAGGAGACCAGAAGACAACTCAGTGGCACACACACTTCTTTTCAGCATTGAGTAGAGAACGACCAGCGGCCTTTCCCATCAGCCTTTGAAGTGCATGATTATCAGTGATCATGATGGGCTGGGTATTTATGAAGTGATGTGTAGACGGAGGAGCTAGCAGTGAAATTTGTGCTTTATGCAACTAATCGCAGTTAATACAACTTGATAACACATTTCAGCCATTATTTGGGGGAACTGATTTTATGAAATAAAGGTGGTAAAAAAAATTGTGTCAGAACCGTGCAAGGTGAGAACCTCCTGTTTAAATTTTCATATAAAAACCCTTTTAAAAATTTCACACACACTAAACCATAGAGCTATGCTATATATAAACTGATTTAAAAAAATGAAAAGAATGGACTGTAGACATTGACAAAGTGTGCTCTAAAGTTGGATGCATTTATTGTTTTGTTATTGGGGCACTGACAGGTAAACATTGAATTTGTGTGACTTTATAAAAAGGAAGTGAAAATAAGCACAGAGTCCAAAATTATCCCTAAGAATAACAAGGATATTATTTTATGTAACTGTGCTCACAGAATAATTGGTGACTAACAATAAGGAAAATATTGTTACATTTCCTCCATTTAACCTAAAAAACAGTGTATGGATAGTAAATAGTTTTTCCATGTCTCTACTTACGGCCACATCATTCCTCTGTGCATTCCAAATATTTGGGAAGTATCAATAACCTTAATTTTCAAGGAAATTTTATTTTGTAATATTTATCTTATTCTTAAGAATCATTGATTCCTGGGCTTATTTTTGCCTACTTTTTATAAGGTCACACAGATCCAATGTGTATCTTTCAGCATGTCATTAGCAAAACAACAAATACATCCAATTTCAGAACACATTTTACTCCTGTCCAGATAATTGTCAGTTCTTTTCTTTTTTTTTAATCAATGAATGTAAAATGCCAGCTGCTTGGTTTAGTGTACCAGATAGGCAACAGTCAACATGAACATAAGAGAAGAACATTGTTCTGCTACTCTCATTCACCTGCATTTGGTTCTTATGTCATTGCAATCACCAGGAAATGTAGTTGGTGAATAAAATATTTCCTCCTAGTGGGAGCAGAATTTTTCAAAGGTAGAGTGGCTTTAGTCATGAATTAAAAACATTCCCCCAAGACTTGGTTGATTTTTGTCTCCTAGCGGGGTCCACTCACACAAAGTATGAACATGGCAGGGAGTCACCAAGCTAATGTCTAGGTAGAAAACGTTTGACAGTAATCTAGTGCCATGCCAATACCAAATGTAGCAACAAGCAAGGTAGAGATTAAGGAACACAAAGAAGTCAGGAAAACAAATATAAACTCTCAAGAAAAACCAGACTGGTGAACAGGCCTATTGACAAGCAAATTTGACAACAGAGCCTAGTAGTGAAGGTCCCTGTGTTCATCACGCAACCTATACTACACTCAAGTGCTATCCTTACCCCCCCCATTAAGTTTATATGGATATTTTTGTCACTGCTAATACTTCTAATATTCCAGGTATATTATAAATAATTTCAGATGGAAGTTTAGTGGTAAAAATAGAGATTACTTCAAGAAAATATTTGCCAGTGAGACATTTTTTCCCTTTGTATTCCTCTTGCCCCAATTTCTGAAATTACAAGTAATAGTGGTAATGTTAGCCTTTGACAGGTGTTATGAAGTTTTTTAAAGCATGACATTGAACAGCTAACTTTCTCTTTTAAAAAAACAGAGAAGTATTTAAGTATTACATAGACAATAATATCTTTCTAGCTTTTGCGGTAATCTTAGAAATGCCATCTCAAGCCAAACTTATGAGGATACTTAGACCCAAATTTGAGTAGAATGTAAACATAATCTGGCATTATGATAAACGTAGTGGTAAAACACTACCACTATTATTATTTCTGTATGTCTAATAGCTTTTCCCATCACCATCTGTAGTAATAGAAATAACTTCTAGCAGTATCAATTTCACAAATTAGCTCATGTAAATATTACTGTAGCCTTATACACATATCACGCTTTATTTTCTGCTAGAAGTATCTCTCCTATTAATCCCACTTTCCCTGAATTTCCATGATTTTATATATCGATTTCTCACTTTACCAGATAAACTTCAGAATTATCCTGTTAATTAATACCTCCTCCCAGATATGTATTAGTTTATTTTCATTGCTTTGCCTTGTAAAATAAGGGAATTTTCAATTTTACAAAACTACTACATTTACAGACATGCAAAGCTTAATCACTTATACTGATCACTTATATTTCCTTCTGTTACATTGCCTTTATATATGCCCTTTTTATTTTTTAATATAGTCCATTATATTTTTAGACATCACACCAAAAGTTGGCTACAGATAGATAATTCATAATCAGTGATTATTTGCTCTGAACAAGTATAGTTTATATTTCTCAGGAAAGAAAGCAAAGTCAGTGTACACATCCTTTTAAGAGTGAAGGAGAAATCAGATATACCAAAAAGATAAGGTCAAACTTATAAAAACTTGAAAACTCCAAAAATGCATTCACAGAAAAACAATTAAATTTACTAAGGAACTGGAATTATCAATTTAACTCAATTATAATTTGAGAAGTAAAATTAAGTTAAAAGGTAAAATATATCTACATTATAGAATCTGAAAAACTTAAAGAAAATATTATACTTTCTGATGGCAAAGATTTAAAATTATTTACAATAACAATTTTGTTTCAAATAAAATGTAATTAATTGTTGTCATACTTTTGACTTACAATCAAACATTCGGTGGCTTTAAATAGTTACGGCTTTAACTGTACTGGAGAAAGATTAAAACCTTCTGCCTTCAAATTGTCATTTTCATATTTACTGTACCAAGCTGAGTTCTTACCCTATCAGCTAGCTTGTTTATCTGCAAAAGAGAATAAAATGATGCTAATAGTTATGCCCACCTACCTCATAAGGTGTGTTAAAAGAAAAAAAAAAACTTTAGAAAAAGTATCAGAGTTTAACTAAAGAAAGAAACTGAAATTATCAGAGTTTAACTAAAGAAAAAAACAAACTTTCAAAAAAACTAACTAAAACTTATCAGAGTTTAACTAAAGAAAGAAAATTTCTGAATCAAGCAACTCTCAGAACCAGAGAGGTTGAGAAAACTCACGCATATAAGGTGGGTAGGAAGCATTTACAGGTGGAAAGAGAAGAGAGGTGCAGAGATAGCTTGACTGGTTCCGGCTCAGCATTTACCTTACCTGAATTTACTCAGAATTAGTTGCTGCCAGAGACTGATCCAAGCTGGGCTGCTGAGACTGGCTGAGCATCAGCTAGTTTGTACAAAATGTAGTCCTTAAGGACTACAGGTTTCCAATTGTCTTAAGTACTAAATTAGGAGGCAATCTGTAATGTAAGGCCTCAAATAGGAGGCATCTGCAGGGCAAATTTTGTTCAATTCAACAGGTGACTTATGACCATTGAGTGCAGTAACAACATGCCTAAGAACAACTTTGACTTAATCTTAACAGTCAGTGTATGATACCTATTGTTGAAACGATGATACAGATGTATCTTTATTGAAAGAAAAATATATTATGTCTCCTTTAGTGACAAAAAAAGCATTAAAAGAGTTTTAGAACTCATTTTAAAATATCACAATAAATATGGATGATTATCTCTGAAATGTAAAATTATGGGGTAGCTGTATTATTTTTATCCTTAAAAAATAAATGTGTATTAAGTGTATCATCTAAATGAAGTGAAATTATGAATATGATCTAAAATGGTAAAAGAAAACACTGGTTAAAAAGTAACAATCTTGTTTATTATTGACTTAATAAATATGAACAAAAATATAAATTAGGTTAAAAAATTTAATATGTATCGAAAATTAGAATGATGTGAGTGAAATAATTATACACTTCATGATATTATAACCATTTGGTATAATTAGTGATAATAAGCAAAGTGTTTCTCTGTCAATATTTGCACCTAGGATTCAGGGGAAAAATAGAGATTCGAGGCAAAGAATCCAAATAAGAGAATACAGGTTATTGGTATAGTGAGAGCCAGGGCTTGGGTTCTCAAGAGTTACAGAAAATACCTATTGGCATGCCTTGCTTGTCCATATCTTAATATCTAATTCTTTTCAGTAAATAATGACCAGAAATATTCACATTATAATAGAACCAAAATGCAAATGACTACCAAGCTTGACAATTCTCGGAATGTAGAATAAGATGAAAAGGTGTGTTATCTTACATCCACACTATTCTCTATTGAATAGCTCAAGTTAGCTCACAAATGAAAGACAGAAGGGGAAAAATAATGCCCTGGGCAAGAGATTTCTTGAAAGGTGATAATCAGCACTCAGCTAAATATAGTGGGGCCCAGTCATGATGAAGGAAAGTGGAAAACTATTCGAACAGTTCTGCCCACTTAAATGGTCAGCATAGTAGGCAGGCATGCAATGGACTATAATTGCCTCTCAAAAAATTTGTTACAGTATTAAATATGATTTTGAATTACTTCTCAAGATGGCATTTAAATATGTTCTTTATTTAAAATGCACATCTTTATAATATTTCGTTTATTTTCCTCACAGTGGTTCTTTTCTGTCTAGCTTTTTCATGTAAATTGCTGGCTGCCTATTTTTTGTTGTTACAGCTGTTTCCCTTCTTTCATGTCTCTGTGGATTCTTACATGGAATGTCTCAAAAGAGAGAAATGTTAGTCATATTTTTGATTATTTTTATACTAGGATCTCATGTGTTTTTATATAGTATTGTGGTATATATTAGTAGATTTTCAAATTTTAAAAATATTTTATTACGTATTTAATAAGAAAGTTTCTATTTTTCCCATAATTTTGTGTTTTTGATAGAACACTTCTAAAGTTGTCATTTTTTTAAGATTAATTGATTTAATATAATGTTGCCACCCTACTCTACAAAATAATTAAAAATCAAAGTTAGGCCAAAATAACTAAGGCTTTTTATTCTTATTGAAATGAGGGTAATCAATAATTTCAGATGATGTTTTTCTCTCAGGGGAAAAATATTCTGAAGTTCAAGAAAAGTGTATAAATCTTTTAAAAAATTAAAGAATGTAGTCTCACTCTGATAATTATGTACAGTAAATTGTATATCAATGACTTTAAATACATTGATACTTTAAACTTCACCAAACTTTATAAGTTTGGGCCTCACTGATATCTTCTCCATTTTACACAAAAGGTAACGGAGGCTTCGGGAGGCTGAGGGACCCTTGCAAGGTCACAGCAGGTACATGTCGGATTCTAGGCAATTCACTTCAGAGCAGATAATTTATAATTGCCATTATCATTGTTGTATGCCTTAACAACCAAGAAAATAAAATCCTTAGATGTGACATGTTAAGAATGAGCCCTCCAAGTCTAACTTCAGTAAATTTAAAAGAATAAAAATTTTCTATGCATCTTCTCAGACGATCATGGAATAAAAATTGAACTCAGTAACAACAGGAATCTGCAGACTCATACAAAAACAGGGAAGCTAAATAGCCTTATGCTGAATGATAGATGGGTCAGAGATGAGATCAAGAAGGAAATTACCAAATTTTTAAAACAAAACGATAATGAAGATACGAGTTATCAGAACCTCTGGGATACCGCAAGAGGGAAATTTATAGCATTGCAAGCCTTCCTCAAGAGAATAGAAAGAGAGGGAGTTAACAACTTAATGGTACATCTCAAGCAACTGGAGAAGGAAGAACATTCAAATTTCAAATCCAGCAGAAGAAAAGAAATAACCAAAATTCAAGCAGAATTAAATGAAATTGAAAATAAAAGGATTATACAACAGAGAAATAAATCAAAAAGTTGTTTTTTTGAAAAGGTCAATAAAATAGATAAACCTTTGGCCAACCTAAACAGAAAAAAAAAGAGTAAAATCTCCAATCTCATCAATCAGAAATGGTAAAGATGAAGTAACAACAGACTCCTTAGAAATTCAAAAAATCCTCAATGAATATTACAAGAAAATTTATTCCCAGAAATACAAAAATCTGAAGGAAAGTGACCAATACTTGGAAGCATGCCACCTCCTAAGACTTAGCCAGAAGGAAGTGGAAATGTTGAACAGGCCTATATCAAGTTCTTAAATAGCATCAACTATACAAAATCTCCCTAAGAAGAAAAGCCCAGGGCCAGATGGCTTCATGTCAGAATTCTACCAAACCTTTAACAAGGAACTAGTGCCTATATTACTCAACCTTTTCCAAAATATAGAAAAAGACGGAATACTACCCAACACATTCTATGAAGCAAACATCACCTTGATACCCAAACCAGAAAAAGACCCAACAAGAAAAGAAAATTATAGACCAATATCACTAATGAACATTGATGCAAAAATATTCAACAAAATCCTAACAAACAGAATTCTGCAACACATCAAACAAATTATACACCACAACAAAATGGATTTTATCCTAGGATCTCAAGGCTGGTTCAACACACGTAAATCTATAAATATAATTCATCATATAAACAAATTAAAAAACAAGGACCATATGATTCTCTCAATTGATGCAGAAAAAGATTTTGATAATATCTAACATCCTTTAATGATCAGAAAACTTAAGAAAATTGGTAGAGAAGGGACATTTCTTAAACTGATAGAGGCCATCTACAGCAAACCCACAGCCAACATCATATTGAAAGGAGTTAAATTGAAATCATTTCCACTCAGAGCAGGAATGAGGCAAGGGTGCCCATTGTCTCTACTGCTCTTTAACATCACAATGGAAGTTTTAGCCATTGCAATCAGGGAAGAAAAGGCGATCAAGGGTGTCCATATAGGGTCAGAAGAGATCAAACTTTCACTGTTCACAGATGATATGATTGTATATCTGGAAAACACCAGGGATTCTACTACAAAACTTTTAGAAGTGGTCAAGGAATACAGCAGTGTCTCCGGTTACAAAATCAACACTCATAAATTGGCAGCTTTTATATATGCCAACAGTAGCCAAACTGAAAAAACAGTCAAGGACTCTGTTCCCTTCACAGTACTTCCAAAGAAGATGAAATATTTTGGAGTTTATCTAACAAATGATGTGAAAGATCACTATAAGGAGAACTATGAAACCCTAAGAAAAGAAATAGCTGAAAATGTTAATAATTGGAAAAACATACCATGCTCATGGCTGGGAAGAATCAACATTGTTAAAATGTCCATACTACCCAAAGCAATATATAATTTTAATGTAATCCCTATTAAAGCTCCACTGTCATACTTTATAGACCTTGAAAAAATAATACTTCATTTTATATGGAATCAGAAAAAACCTTGAATAGCCAAGACATTACTCAGAAATAAAAATAAATCTGGAGGAATCATGCTACCAGACCTCAGACTATACTATAAATTGATAGTGATCAAAACAGCATGGTACTGGCACAAAAACAGAGAGGTAGATGTATGGAACAGAATAGAGAGCCAGGAGATGAATCCAGCTACTTACCATTATGTGTTGTTTGACAAGCCAATTAAAAACATTGAGTGGGGAAAAGATTCCCTATTTAACTAATGGTGCTGGGCAAACTGGCTGGCGACCTGTGGAAGACTGAAACTGGACCCACACCTTTCACCATTAACTAAGATAGACTCCCAATGGATTA
Organism: Galago senegalensis; assembly: GCA_963575145.1. NCBI lineage: Eukaryota > Metazoa > Chordata > Mammalia > Primates > Galagidae > Galago > Galago senegalensis. The sequence continues at coordinate 49,179 of CAUYTI010028743.1, forward strand.
AAGATTTAAACTTAAGACTTGAAACTATAAAAATACTAAGAGAAAATGTAGGGAAAACACTTGAGGGAATTGGCCTGAGTGAAAATTTTATGAGGAGGACTCCCGTTCAATTGAAACAACATGAAAAATGTACTGTTGGGACCTGATCAAACTAAAAAGCTTCTGCAAGAAGAATAGCCAAGAACACAGTAAGTAAAGCAAGCAGACAGCCCTCAGAATGGGAGAAGATATTTGCAGGTTATATCTTTGACAAAGGTTTAATAACCAGAATCCATAGAGAACTCAAAAGTATTAGCAAGAAAAGAACAAGTGATCCCATCTCAGGGTGGGCAAGGGATTTGAAAAGAAATTTCCCTAAAGAAGATAGGCGCATGGCCTATAGATATATGAAAAACTGCTCATCATCCTTACTCATCAGAGAAATGCAAATCAAAACTACTTTGAGATATTACCTAACTCTAGTAAGATTAGCCCATATCACAAAATCCCCAAACCAGAGATGCTGGCATGGATGTGGAGAAAAGGGAACACTTCTACACTTCTGGTGCAAATGCAAACTAATATGTTTCTTTTGGAAAGACATCTGGAGAACATTTAGAGAACTAAAAATAGACCTGTCATTTGATCCTGCAATTCCTTTATTAGGTATATATCCAGAAGACCAAAAATCACATTACAACAAAGATATTTCTATCAGAATGTTTATTGCAGCCCAATTCATAATTGCTAGGTCATGGAAGAAGCCCAAGTACCCATCGTTCCACAAAGGATCAATAAACTGTGGTATATGTACACCATGGAATATTATGCAGCCCTAAAGAAAGATGAAGACTTTGCCTCCTTCATTTTTACATGGATGGAGCTGGAGCATATTCTTTTTAGCAAAGTATCTCAAGAATGGAAGAAAAAGTATCCAATGTACTCAGCCCTATTATGAAACTAATTTATAGCTTTCATATGAAAGCTATAACCTAATTATAGCCTAAGAATATGGGGAGGGGTTGGGAGAGAAAAGGAAATAGGGGTAGGTGGGTGGAGGGAGGGTGATTGGAGGGATCACCTCTATGGTTTATCTTACAAGGGTACAAGTGACTCTTTCTAAAAGTAGAATATAAATGTCTTAACAAAATAACTAAGAAAATGACATGAAGGCTATATTAACCAGTTTGATGAAAATATTTTAAATTGTATATGAAAACAGCACACTGTACCCATGATTGCATTAATGTGCACAGCTATGATTTAATTAAAAAAAAATAGTATGCATAAAGCAAAAAAAAAAAAAGAATGAGCCCTCCGAGGAGATCATAATAACTAATATTTATTGAGCATTTTCATACTAGAATTGTATAAAGTTACATTTAATTGCATTATATGTATTATGTCATCTAATCCTTAATACCCCTTAGCACC
>CAUYTI010028745.1:0-26925 GCA_963575145.1 Galago senegalensis
GTCCCAGCTACTTGGGAGGCGGAGGCAAGAGACTCGCTTGAGCCCAGGAGTTGGAGGTTGCTGTGAGCTGTAATGCCACGGCACTCTACCCAGGGGAACAGCTTGAGGCTCTGTCTCAAAAAAAAAAAAAAAAAAAAAAAAGTTTTAAAATAAAAATAAAAATGGGCTTGGTGCCCATAACTCAGTGGTTAGGGTACTGGCCACATACACTGATGAGGTGGGTTTGAACCCGGCCTGGGCCTGCTAAACAACAATGACAACTACAAAATAAAAAAAAATATATATATATATATAGCAGGTATTATGGCAGGCTCCTGTAGTCCCAGCTACTTGGGAGGCTGAGGCTAGAGAATCACTTAAGCCCTAGAATTTGGCATTGCTGTGAGCTGTGATTCCACAGCACTCTACCAAGGGTGACATAGTGAAACTCAGTCTCAATAGATAAACAAACAAACAAACAAAAATAAAAATGACAATGAAATGTGAAAGAATGCTATAAAATTTTATTAGAAAGGATAATCAAAGTGTGCTGGAAGTTTAGAAGTCACAAAACAAGTTCAGAAAACAATTCAAGGTCAAAAAATACAGGAAGAATGAAAAAAGTAAACAAACATTATTTACTACCACTGACTAGAAAAAATTTGATGTTTTGTTAATAGTACATCGAAAAATGGTGCATAGATAAAATGTTTAAATTCTTTTAAAAAACAGATTTGTAATTGTGGTAATTATTGTGTAATTTGACTATTATAAGATTTTTGGTATGAAAGTTCCCTTTAAAAGCAATAAAAAGCAAATTTTGGACTAAATGCTATAAAATGGAAAGACTACTAACAAATTAATTCAATAGAGTCCCTTGTTTCTTCTACTAAGAGAAAAATTTCATATTTCTATTAAGACTTTATGCTTTTCAAAGATACATCCCACAAAAATGGCCAAAATAAAGTCTCTGATATGAAAAAAATAGAAATGTGTGTTAAATTCATGTAGAATACATCTTATTTCCTCATGAAAGAGCATAATCATTTTAATAAACTAAGAAGAACACAACTTATTCTACTAATGCCTATTAGTAGGCAAAATACTTATCACACATACTCTCCTGATTGATTAGACAAAAACAAAGGTACAAAAGTTAATTCCTGTGTTTCTAATTAAATGGTCTTACAAATATCTGTGAAGCTATACAGGAAGTAACTAATATTGATATTTAACACCTTTATAGCAAATGGAAAGATAAAGTCAAGAAAGTAAATCAGACAGGAATTGACAGAAATTCAAAACAAAAAAAAATTCAGTTACAAGAAGCCAGCCTTAAACTACTTCAAGTATGATTCGTATTTTTACCTGATTAGAAAAATATTTTCCTTTAGAGTTTTTTCATTTTTGAAAAGTTGCTTATGAAAGGGCAGCACCTGTGGCTCTATGGGTAGGGCACCGGCCCCATATACTGAAGGTGGAGGGTTCAAACCTGGCCCCAGCAAAACTACAACAACAACAAAAATAGCAGGGCACTATGGCGAACACCTGTAGTCCCAGTTACTTGGGAGGCTGAGGCAAGAGAATCTCCTAAGCCCAGGAGTTGGAGGTTGCTGTGAGCTGTGTGACACCATAGCACTCTACCTAGGGTGATAAAGTGAGATTCTGTCTCTACAAAAAAAAGCATGTTGCTTATGAAGATGTTTATTATAAGTTAGAAACTCAAGTTCTGATACCAAACTTTTAAAAAGTTATAAACACATTGGAACTGACATTTGATAGGCATTTTTATAAAAATGTTTTATATGAAGAATAAACATGGGACTCGGCACCTATAGCTCAACCGGCTAAGGTGCCAGCCACGTACACCTAAGGTGGCGGGTTTGAATCCCCAGCCTGGGCCCACCAAACAACAATGACGGCTGCAACCAAAAAATAGTCTGGTGTTGTGGCGGGCGCCTGTGGTCCCAGCTACTTGGGAGGCGGAGGCAGGAGACTCGCTATAGCCCAGGAGTTGGAGGTTGCTGTGAGCTGTGATGCCACCGCACTCTACCCAGGGGGACAGCTTGAGGCTCTGTCTTAAAAAAAAAAGAATAAACATGCTTTACCCAGGGTAGGATCTAAAAATGATAATAGTGAAAAGATATTTGAGCAAAATGTAGACATTCAGAACACTTGAAAGTCTTTTGGAACTCACACATTTTTTAATGAAGAATATTTTGTCCTTTGAAATAAGGTAAAAAGAAAAAAGTAAGTTTGAAAATAAAGGTAAATAGTTAGACCCAATGGCTCACACCTATAATCCTAGCTCTATGGGAGACCAAGGAGGGAAGGATCCATTGAGCTCAGGAGTTAGAGACCAGCCTGAGCAAAAGCAAGACCCCATTTCTACTAAAAATAGAAAAAAATTAGCCAAGCTTTGTGGTCGGTGCCTGCCTGTAGTCCCAGCTACTCAGGAGATTCAAGCAGAAGGATCACTTGAACCCAGGAGTTTGAGGTTGCTGTGACCTAGGTTGAGGTTGGTGCCATGGCACTCCAGCCTGGTCAACAGAGTGAGACTCTGTGTCAAGAAAAAAAAAAGGAAAGAAAAAAAAGGTAAGCCTTTCTTGGGCTCAGAATAAATACAAGATTATTAAATTTTCATTCTATAATCTAATATACTATTGAGCATAAATATTCAACCCTGTTCTTAAAATTTTTTTACAGATAGCTTTGGATAACTATACTTTTCATCAATATTACTGAGCATAAACTTATGAACTAAGGAAAAAACTACATGAACTTTGGGGTAAAAATTCTAATGGTTTTGGAATTTGTATTTGGCAAGCAAGTATTCAATCTTTGGTTCTGTTTCTCAGCATTGCACATCCCAAAGTATATTAGTTCACAATATTCATCAACATTAATGATATTATATAGTATGTGACAAGTCAAAAACACAGATTCTATCATTATATCTAAAGTAATGACAGAACTGGTATTATTTACTGAAAAATACATACCACACACAAATTCAAAAGAGAAATATTTAAAATTTCAGAGGTGAAAGGAAAATTAAAAATCATTTAGTCACTTTGCTTTCCATGCTGGAGAATCCAAAGTAGGCTTCAAAGGACCAAGAATCACCCCAAATTAACTGTAAAATTATATGTATATTTTTATGAATAGATGGTCTAACAATAGTTTTCAATAGACTGTTAAAGAAGTTTGTTACTCAAAACATTTTCTGTGGCTCAGCGCCTATAGCTCAACAAGCTAAGGCGCCAGCCACGTACACCTAAGGTGGCGGGTTCGAATCCCCAGCCCGGGCCCGCCAAACAACAATGACGGCTGCAACCAAAAAATAGCCGGGCATTGTGGCGGGTGCCTGTGGTCCCAGCTACTTGGGAGGCGGAGGCAAGAGACTCGCTTAAGCCCAGGAGTTGGAGGTTGCTGTAAGCTGTAATGCCACGGCACTCTACCCAGGGGGACAGCTTGAGGCTCTGTCTCAAAAAAAAAAAAAAAACATTTTCTGTAACCATCCAAATTTGGATTACATTCTTCCCCTGGGGTCAGAACTCTACAGCAATCTGTATAATTATCATCATAATATATTGCACTGTATCATAACCATACAGTAATTTATTTTCCTCTCCCTGACAAGTAAATTATAGAAACTATTAGAGCAGACAGCATCTCTGCTTTATTCATCACTATATTCCCAGTATTCTGCCCAGTGACTGATAAGTAATAAGTGCTCAAGAGCCATTTCTTGAATGAAGGAAGGAATCAATCAATTGCTCATCTAAATTCAGTTCAAGTTAAAAAAATATATTCAAAAAAATTCCATTTACATATTCTTGTCAATAATAATTTATAATTTAAAATAAATTTATTTTGAAGTTAATTAAGTTATACAGTATATCTTCCATAAAATTTCTTTGTAGTTCCTTAGTAATATATTGTTTGAATGGGTTTCCCAGTGGATAGAAACTTCTACAAGGATACCAAAAGCCTTAAATTGTGGTTCTCAACCTTCCTAATGCCACAACCTTTTAATACAGTTCCTCATGTTGTGGTGAACCCCAACCATACAGTTATTTGTGCTGCTACTTCATAACTTTAATTTTGCTACTGTTATGAATTGTAATGTAAATATCTGATATGCAGGATGGTCTTAGGCAATCCCTGTGAAAGGGTTGTTCGACTTTCAAAGGAGTTGCGACCCACAGGTTGAGAATCGCTGCCTTAAGTGAATGAAATGTAAATGGTTTGCAATTCTTCTATGTATAGAATAAACATTTTGAAGTGATTTCACATAAAGTATCTATAATCATCATTCTAAAGGTATTTTTAAAATAAGAACAGAAGAAATTGGGTCTTTTCCATCACTGTAATGACAGTGATTTTTGCAATACTAATAAAGAGAACAGAATAATCACAAATGAATTGTAATAATTATTGTAATAATTTAAGATCTATTAAAGGGCTTTTAAAATTAATTATAAATTAACTTAATTATAAATATACTAGTTTTCCCTTCTCCATCATCTCCATTTTTACACAAATCTATTTCAACATTTTCAAAAGTGTATTTTCAACATATGAGTGGCTTTGCATTTATGTCATCTACTAGAAATTTAAATTTTGCTTCTCTATCCAAGTATCTCTGTAAATATTATTCCTTATGGGTTTTGTTTGTTTCGCTAAACCTAAAATATCAGAATAATAACATTATTAAACAGATTAATCTGGGAAAAAATACCCATTTAACTTTCAATGCATTTACACTTTTAACATTATATGCTCAAATTTATTCCTTAAAAATTTCTAACATTATTTCTAATGGCTTACTTGACATACCGGAAACTGTGAATGCCCTGAAGTTCCTGCTGAAGAACCTCTTGTGTTGTTGCTATTAAGTCCAGTGCTCCAACAAATTCAGAAGTAGATAATAACACTTGTACTGTAGGCTGAGTCTGGTGTACAGTGGCCATTAACTTCAGTTTATTGTACACTTTCACACAATTATTTCTGGTGAGTGCCAGTCTTAAAATGTGTAGTGATCCTTCACACATGACTTTATCAATCTGTGCAATTTTATCTCGAAGCATTTTTACAGCCTGGGAAGTTTTCTTGAGGTAGTCCTGCAATTCATGTTGAGAGGTCATTGCATGAAAAAATGCTTCAGAACGTAGAGAGATCTGGTGAGCAATGTTTACTTCCACAATATCCAGATAATGGCTCAGCTTAAAAGGGAAGGAAAAAAATTATGGAGTATTGTAAGAATTCCTTCTTTGACTATCCAAATGCTTTCTAAAAATGAAAATAAAATATTTCTATACAGAATTTAAATCCCTTTGTGTGACCTATTGATTGTGAGATCCTTGGAATTGGGCATAAAACAGAAGAGAGATGAAATGTGTATCCCAAACATTAATAAGATGGATGAGCAGTTGATTTACCAGTTTTCTTCTACTCCTGCCACTACTATCCTACAAACACAAAGTTGTTTCTAAAAGATAAGAGCATCCCATAGCCATCTCAGTTTCTAGTTTTGGAAGTTCTAAGATCTAAAAAAGAATGATCTCTTTGCCCCCACCAACATCACATCTGATTAAACAGATGATTATAGTTTCCATTTATTGACCTTCTTCTATGATACTAGCCATAGGTATTTTGTAAACACGTTAATTTTTCTAATTTTAACAAACTTTGAAAATAAGCATTATTATTTTCATTCTACAGATGAGGAAACTTGGAGACATTAGATAACTTGAGTAAAGTAAGGTGGTTAGTAAGTAGCAAAACTTAAATGTGAGCCCAGGTGTGTCTGACTCAAAACTGAAGCTCTTTCTCCTGTACCGTGCTGCCCCCAAATGCTAAAGACAGATTGGTGGTTCAGTCATAAGTTACAGAAAGTACCAGAATTTATTGGGATCTTTTTCCCTTCAGGCTGCTTACTTCATATTTCAGAAATGATTCTTTTATTAATTAGTAAAATTCAGTTTATTCCCAATGTATTTTCGTTTTAAGATATTAAACAAATGCATTTAACATTTAGTTCATATATATTTTATTTGTAATACTACCAAGATCAATTAAAATGCCTTCTAAAAATGCCTTCTAAATTTCAAATATGAATGTCTAAAACTTGATTTGTCTTTCTTCTTTTCTAACTGCATGTGCTTTTTTTAAGCTATGTTATCTTTCCATTTCTCTCCTATTTTTTAAACTTATAGTTCAGATTTTAGGCATTATCTCTGAATATCTCACAGGAATTCATAGCATTTAGCACTTGTATGATCATAAGAGATTATTGGGTCATCAAATGTTTCCTTAAAACCATAAATTAACACTCATATCTTCACAAAATGTCCCTTCAATAAGCTTATTATAACATCCAATTAATTACAAATGAGAAATTTTTCCACAGTTTAAATTTCTATCTTTTCTTTTGGAGACAGAATCTCCACAAATATGAAGAAGGTCATATTCGGTAGAGCGCCATGGTGTCACAGCTCATAGCAATCTCAAACTCTTAGGCTCAAGGGATTCTCTTGCCTCAGGCTCTCTAGTAGCTGGGCCTACAAGCGCCTGTCACAACACCTGTCTAATTTTTAGAGATGGGGTCCTGCTCTTGCTCAGGCTGGTTTCGAACCTGTGAGCTCAGGCAATCCACCTTCCTCAGCCTCTCAGAGTGCTAGGACTACAGGCGTGAGCTACTGCACCTGGCCCCACAGTTTAAATCTCTGGAGTGTATGCCCCTTTGTGCTGTTCTTTATGTCCTCAATATAGCTATATATTTATTTGCCTAAAAAAGCAACAATGGCATAAATGTATTAGGGTAGATCGCAAGCTCAAGTGGACTCAATTCTTAGAATAGTAAATGGAAAATAAATAATTCCTTTAAGACAGTGCTAATCAGAATATAGTTTATATACAGCTGCCAATCTGTGGACTACTTAACAGGGCCATAATAAAATAAGGAATTTTGCCAGAAATTAAATCAACTACACTATTAAGCACACTGCATTTTTTTTCCCACAGACCTTCTTAATAAAGAAAGCAATGCAGTGATTTGTATCCAGTGCAAACTCCTTATTTCATTGCTAACCAGTACTTTAGGCAGTACTATAATAGAATACAAATTTCTTTAATTCTGGTTGTAGCACCCCCTATCTTTAAAGCTAACAAGATAAATTAGCTGTTCTCCTATATAAAGAAGAGTTTGAAAGTGCTCTCTTGGAGCCCTTTCTGTTCTGCGCTAAAAACAAAGCAAAATAAAAAAGAGTTAGAATGTAAATACAGCAAATTTGATTCTACAACTTACTAGTAAAACACAATTTCCAATACTTCAGTCATGTTAAACATTCACCATGGAAGAAAAAGCATTTCATTTGAATTTCAAAGATTTCTGGAATTTCTTGATATTCCATTGATATATTCTATTTAGAAACATTATTTTCACAATTTATTTCCTATTAAAATCCTATAATTTTTTTTAAGTGTTCTTAAAAAGATCTCTACAGACTGATGAGATTTGCGCTGCCTTTTGTTAAGGTATTATTCTTTTTTAAAGGTCTTATCCTACCAAGGCATATATATACTTAGAATGTAAAAAAGTGGACTGGGAGCAAGCCTGTGTCTATAAGCCCATGGTTTTCATTATATTTATGAATTTGTTCTTAATGAAATATTTTATAGAGATTTCTGCCAAAAGAAAAATGTAGCTAATTTTCAATTGTAAGAAAAGAAATACTCATGATTCTTTATCTACATTTCTCCTCTCCTCTCCCAAGCTAATCTTCTCTTCACTTTGTGAAAAGACAGCACCTAGTTTATTAATCTAAGACAAGCTTTCAGATTGCCAAAGGATGTCAACAGAGTGAAACAAAATGATTTCCTCTCATTTTAAGAACCACAGTCAGTTTTAGGAAAACGCTAAACTGAGTGGTGAGAAATAACACGGATCAAAAGTCTTCACTACCAGTGAAGTTTTATAAGATTCCCATTACGTAAATTAAATTTAACATTCTATTTTAATATTTTTTTATTTCATTTTTCGACACAGAGTCTCACTCTTGTCACCCTTGGTACAGTGCCATAGCATCAAAGCTCACAGCAACCTCAAACTCTTGGGCTCAAGTGATCCCAGCTTCCCCGGTAGCTGAGACTTATAGGCATGCACCACCATGCCTCACTAGTTTTTCTATTTTTAGTAGAAACAAGGTCTCACTCTTATTCTAGGATCAGGCATCCTCAAACTATGGCCTGTGGACCACATGCAGCCCGCCTAAGACATTTATCCGGCCTGCCTGGTGTTTTTGCTACTGCTGCCTGTCCTGCTCAGCAGCTGACTCAGGGTCCCAGGGACCGCAGTCCAGCCCTCCAACAGTCTGAGGGTCAGTGAACTGGCCACCTGTTTAAAAGTTTGAGGACCCCTGCAGGTGGTCTCCAACTCCTGAATTCAAGCAATCAACCCTCCTCAGCCTCCCAAAGTGCTAGGATTATGGGCATGAGCCACTGTACATAGCTTAAAGTTCTAAATGTTGAATGTTTCGCTGTGTTATCACATGAAATACAAAAAATTGTAAAATTTAAAGAACTGCTAACTAATAACATGCAAAAGACTAGGCTTTATGAACCAAAAATTTAACCTAAGATATTTTTGCTTCAAAGTAATCCTGCTTACCAGTGAAAATGAGGAAAAACAATACCTTAAGAAAAGTTGGTTTTCTGTGCTTTAAATCATTTTTATAAAATGAGCCAATATATAACGGCAATGCTTGGGATAAAAGCAAAGCAATTGATTGTGTTAGCTCCTTTTTTTTTGAGACAAGGTCTCCTTCTATTGCCCAGGCTAGAGTGGCATATTTGTGTTATTTAACACATCCTTTCAATTAAAATTCCATCAACTGCTATTTCAGCTAAGTAGCACTCAATCAGTAAGTTTTTTCTTTTTCACAGAACAATTTGTATTTCATTGAACCAAAATAATATTAGTTTATCAGTCAAGATCAAAAGGTTTATAATCATCAGCAACAAAAAATGAATTTAAAATAAGTAAAGCTTACTAATAATTAAATCTGAACCCATACAAATAGAACCACTTAACCAGAATAATGTTTTCTACATGGAAAAAGGCAAAAAGAAATTACCTTTTCTTGAAGCAACTTTGAGGAAGCTGCATCACGACTTCCTTTTCCACCAGCAGTATTAAAATGAGACCATGGTAAAACTGAATTAAAAGTTAAAGAATCGTCCAAGGCAAAATCTGGTTTCATAAAAATCTATTTAAAAAAATGCATTTCCTTCAATTAGATTAACATTTTTTATAACCCTTCCAACATTACACCCATTAAATACAAATTAAGTTGGATCTTGAGTATGAACAGCTAAACTAAATGATAATGTTGGAGTTATTTACATATATGTCTGTATGATAAAAATATATAGATAAAAGTTTAAAATAATCATAAAAGATAGAAAAATATTTTTTGCCTTTATAAGGGAGATGATCATTCCATTACTACATGATCAAACTCACTAATGCAGTCCCACCAGGTATATACCAAAGGGAGACAAAATAGTTATCCTAAAATTATCATATTATTTCCCACTTACAGAATTTCTATAAATGCTAAATATGAATTTCTCTAGCTTGTATTTCTATTTTCTCCTGCACTAAATGCTTTCAAAATTAGTTTTTTTGATTAGACATACAAAAATTAAAACCAAAACAAATTCAATTTCATGAATAAACTATACTGTTTCCCTTCTGTATCACAACCAGCTAAGGAATAAGACCAATCTTTTATATTTCCTAAATATCTCCTGAATTTCCTCTCTCTATCTCACAACATTCACTGGCTCAGCTCTTCATTATCTTTGTATTATGGTAAATAGCCATTCACTGATATCTTTCCTTAATCTAGCCTCTATGCTACTATCAGAACAACCCCTCTAAAATATCAAGTACCATGTATAACTGTTTTAACATCCTTTAAAACTCTGAATAGATTCCCATGATATGATGTACACACCAAACCAATTAGAATGGCATCCAAAACCTTTCTTTCTTTTTTTGTTTTTTTTGGACCCCAGTTACCTATTTGTATCTTGCCATTTCCACCATTTACACTTTACATTCTAGCAGTACTCAATTACCTTCCATACCCTCTTATGCTTAAGTATCTTCATATACATACTTCTGGCCTAGAATGCCCTTCCTTGCCTACCTTCCTGGAGAATAGGAACACATTAAAAGGCAAATGTGTCTCTGTGAATGACACAGATTAATCACTCCCACCTCTAAAAACAAATATACCATGTATAATTATTTATATCATACTTTACCAAAATTATTTAATATACATATTATTTAATATACATATTTCCCCCTGGAGGCCATATGTTCCTATAATAAGACTTCTAGCTTATTAATCTGTGTATCCCTAGCACCTAGCATAAGGCCTAAAACATAGTTTAATCAATGAACTAATTAATTTCTATGCTGTGTTTTACTCAGTGATTCATCTTACCTATATTTGAAAATTAGGATGAACATGAGAGGGAAAATCTAACTAGGGGTGTGAGTAGATTTTCTAATCCACATTTTGGTATTATAATTAAAAGTGCTGACTAATTTAATAATTACTGACAGTCTTACACTAAGCACTGAGGAGGAAACAAAGATAAATTATTACACAGGTCCTAACCTCAAGAATCTTTAATTCAAGGGATATGATAAAATATGTATATAAAATCTTACAAAGAGATGAGGGGCAAATGCTTTAAAGGGGAGGCCAGGGACAGAAGGGAAGTGCAGATAAAATGTTACAGGAATTCAACAAAGGTGCCAATTATCTTCAGTGGGGAAAAACAAGAAATTACCCATGTAATGTTGCCATATTAGCAAAAGATTATAGAGAATTGGACATGAGAAGATAAAGGAAAAGTCTTCCAGAATGAAGGAACACTGCAAATAAAGCATGGAGCCCCAAAAACCAGTTTGGCTGAAGCAAAGAATATATATTACATTAAAGAGAACAATAAAGAGCCTTCAGTGACAAGAGTTTGAACTTTATTTTATAGGAATCAAAGAACTTTAACAATGATATTCCTTTCCCTTTTTGTGTCTTTCATCTTTTTGTCTCTTTCTTACCCTGAAAAGCATTTGTCACAGACCTGTTTAAGAACCTGATAAAGGCAATGGCCTCTCATCTCAGAAAAAATGCATATATTATACATCATTACAAAATTTTTCATACCTAAAAAACTCAGTAATTTGAAGAGGTAGTATGACCAATAAAATTCTTTTTTTTAGAATGAAGATACTTAAACATATTTGTAAGTTTCACTGATGAGAAAGAGAATGATAATGCAAAAAAGAAAGAATACTACAAACACACACAACATACAATTTTTATTTGTCAATTAAAAAAAATTTTTAACCAAAAAAAAAAAAAAAGAGAGAGAGAAAGAAGAGATGTAAAAGAAGTCCCAGAAGAGGCAAAGTGGCCTATGTATGAAAAAAGAACCAAACGAAAGCTTCTTACAAAGGTAAAATTAAAGATCCAATAAATATTAAAAAGTAGTTTTCTCATTTTTATACTTTGTTACCTTAGGTACTTGCTCCAGATCTGTCCTGGATTTATCTATAACACAAAGGGAAAGGGAAATACAATTTTTAAAACTTGTTTTCACTAGACCTCCATAATTTACAAAAAATATATTTGACAGATTCAGTATTCTACTGGATCATAACCAAATAACTATTTAAGTTTCTTCTTTCAACAAGTATCTACCAAGTACCTACTATATGCCTAATAATAGGCAAAGCACTGAACAAGAAATAGGTTTCAAATAATTTTAGTTATATAGTAGCAATAAAACAACTAAATATGTTTCAAATCTTTTTTAAATAGACACAGAAAGCTTGAGACTATCTTACTAGGTTTTGTTAAGATTAAATATGGCATGCTATGTAGTGTTTTAAAAATGAATTGAATTCTAAATTAAGAATACAGTTTTATTGTTTAAAATTTCTACCATCTCATTCAGAATTTATGATCAAAGATTGCTTTCATATACTGTATTAATTTTCTTCTCAGAATCTTAGTTTGTATGACCCACAAACTTACCTTCATGAACCTACTTTACCTTTATCCTACCAATCCAATATCAGATGAGGTACTCCTCTCCTCTCTAAAAGTAAACTTTTGGCATTTGGACTCCATCCCTTCCTGCCTCTTCTATGAACTTGCTTCATCAATTACTCTGACTCTCTACTGTCTTCAACTACTTTCCTTCCACTAAGAAGAAGAACAACAACAAAAAGAAAAAGATAAAACCCAGGGCCAAGACTAGGTTGAGGGAGGGATCTCAGGTGCAAAAGCACTATCTCTCAAGGTTATGCAAATGCCTGTCTGGCTTCTTTCAGTCTTAGCCATGAAAAACATTAAAAGCATTTTTCTACTCTGTTCTCTCAGGAGTGTCCAACCTGCAGGTCCTCTGGCTGCATGCTGAATTTGTGAAGACTTTTTTGCTTATCTGTGGCGTCAAAGATACGCACAGACCTTTTTTTGCTAATTGGTTTTAGTTAGTATTTGTGTATTTAATGTGTAACCCCAAACAACTCTTATTCTTCCAATGTGCTACAGAAAAGGAAAAAGGTTGGACATCCCTGCATCAATACCCTAGCTCAAATATTCAAGTCAAATACATTACCAGAGTCTACATTTCCTTATCTTGTACTCTCTCCTTAATACTATATATACAGGTTTCTGTATCCACTTCAGTAGTCTAAATGCTCTCCTCTCCCTAAGATCTCCTAATTGTCAAATCCAAGATTTCTCGTTGTACAGGTTGATCTTTGAATGATCTTTCCCTGACATTGTAGACTAATCATTCTTACTTTTCTGAAACTCTCACTACCTTTCATTTCAAAGATGGAATTTGCTGTTGGCTGACTTTCCTACCTCTCTGACCACTTTTTTAGTTGCTTCATAGGTAGTTCAGCTTTTATCTTTCCCTTAAATATGATAGCTTCAGAGTGTTCCATCATGAATTCTTTTCTTCTCACTATTCACATCCTCCCTTGGTGATTCCATCCATGCTCCTGAATTCAACTGCTATGCCAACATACTATCTATAATGTCTACCATACCTACATCTTCAGCCTAGATCTCTCGTTCCTGAGCTCCCAATTGCTAATTAGACGTGTCCTTCATGGCAAAAATGCAAATGAACTGCCCTTTAGCTCCTCCAAAATTCCTCCTTCTATATTGCCTCTCTTACCATATTGCACCTATCATCTTGCCAGTTGCTTAAGCAAGAAACATGGGATTTGTCCTTTAACCATCTTGCTCTGTTACCAGCAACTAGCTAACCATCAAAACCTGTATCTCAGCCTGAGGCTTCTCTTAAAGGCCTAATTTCCTCTCCAACTCCATTGTAACTGATACTAGGATCACACCATCTCTCACTTGCAGTTGGCTGCAATTGTTCCTTTGCCCTCAGTCTTAACCATCATCCTATAATTAACTACAACTGTTTTCACAATAAACTGTATAATCATAAATATGATACCTGGTTTAAAATATTTTGTAGCTTTATACTGCCCTTAGATAAAGTAAAATTCCTGACCACAGCATACAAGGCTCTTCACAATCTAATTGTTTGGCCTATTGTTTCAGCCTCATCTTTTACTCCTAGTAGAGCCAATATACTAAACTCTTGCAATTCCTTGAACATGCTATATTTTCTCTTGACTCTATGGCTTTGTATAAACTGTTTCTTGTTCCTGGAATGCCTTGTCCTCCACAAATGTTTCATGTTAACTAGTTTAGTTAGGAACACTATACAACCTTACCAGTGAAATTACTATTTAATATACAGTAATGCAATTATTGATTCATTTCATTGACCTTACTCAAGAAACCATCAGCTCCTTGAGGACTCAGACTATTTTTTACTCATTTTTAAAAATATCTCACAATGTTACCCAGGGTGGCCTCAAACTCTTAGGCTCAGGCAATCTTCCCACCCCAGACTCTCAAGTAACTGGGATTATAGGGACACACTACCACATCCATCTTACTCATCTCTTTTTAAGCAAAAAGAAAGTACCAAGCACCAAGTTATAAATATTTGTTGAACTAAAAGATTACACTAGTGTCACACCCATTTTTCTAAGTTTTCAGAAATATAATCATAGACTATAAAAATTTGACCAGAAATAAAAATTATAGATGTAACAGCCAACAAAGTCCCCAAATTAAGATTTGTTCATTAATATTTATGCTATGCTTTATTACCTACAAATAGCACATATTCATACCATGAGTATGTAAAAGAGTCCTGTCAAAGGTATCTTTAGGAGGACAAATATTCTTGCATCTCTCATGAATCTTCTCTCTCTAATAAAAAGACAATTAAATAATGTGATCAATAAAAATATGAGTATTCAAAGCATCAAAATGTTTCACAACAGAGTATCGGAATAAACCAAATTAGTTCTAGAATTTTTAATATGAAATCACTATATTCTTGAACTTAAATACAAATAGTAAGTAATAAACCAATAGTGAGTAGTATACCAAATGGCACTATGAAATCTATAAACACCTATATTCCTCTACTCACCTCATCTTATTAATTATAGAAAAATCCTCGTGTTTGGAATAAAATGGGAAAGCAAATAGAAAATCTTTATGTGACAGAAATCAGTTAAGAGAATGACATTTAATGAAGAAAGAAAATTTAAAAACCTATATAACCTAAGATAGAAAGTAGTTATTGATACTTTATGAGTTAAAATAAATCCTGCTGATTTTGAATTGGATAACCACTAACAACAACATTGTTATCTTTTCAGAGATACCACTGAAAGGATACCTAAAAATCCTTTGCTAGAGTAAAGTAACAAGAAAAGCACTGGGCTATTACTGTTCAGAGTTCTAGTAGCAATTCTGTCAATTACTACAGGCCTGTTATCCAAAGTGCCTGTACCATTTGGCAATCTCACCAGAAATAAATGAGACCTCCTGTTGCTTTACATTTTTGCCAACATTTGGTGCTGTTGGTGTTTTACATTTTTGCCATTCTAATAAATATGTGGCGGGATTTCACTGTTGTTGTTTTTGTTTGTTTGTTTTGCAGTTTTTGGCCTGGGCTGGGTTTGAACCTGCCACCTCCAGCATATGGGGCCAGTGCCCTACTCTTTTGAGCAAAAGGCACTGCCAGATTTCATTGTTGTTTTAATTCCCTAATGACATTTGATGGTTACCATCTTTTCATATGTTTGTTTTCCATCTACATTTCTTCTTTGGTAAGGTGCCTGTTCGTATTTTTTTTATTGTGGTAAAATATATGTAACCAAAACTTATCATTAATTAATGCTGATCATCTTTTCATGTGTTAACTGGACATTTGTCTATTTTATCTGGAGAACAGTCCATTGGAGGAACCCTTGGTTCATTTTTTAATCAGATTATTTTCTTATTGTTGAGTTTTAAGGCTTCTTTGTATAATCTGGGTAACAGTCCTTTAACCAGTCTTTGGCAAATATTTTTTCCCAGTTTTGGGATTTTCATTCTCTTAACAGTGTCTTTCGCAGAGTAGAACGTCTTAATTTTATTGAAGTCCAATTTTTCAAGTTTTTCTTTCCTGATTGTATTTTTTTGGTTTCACATTTAAAAACTCAGGGCCAAATCCAAGGTTACCTAGACTTTCTCCTGCGTTATTTTTCAGAAGCTTTATACTTTGTGTTTTACACTAAGGTCTATGATCAATTTTGAGCTAATTTCTGCAGAAGCATAAGGTAGTCTATGTCTACTTTCTTTTTTTTTTTTGCATGTGGATGTCTAATTGTTTCAGTACCATTTATTCAAAAATATCCTTCGTCTATTGAATCACCTTTGCCCCTTTGTCAAAATTCAGCTGACTATATTTGTGCGGCGTCTACTTGTAGGTTCTCTAGTCTGATCTATTAATCCATAGTCCACTCTCTTGCCAATATGTAGTACCACGCTGTCTTGATTACTTTACAGCAAGTATTATAAAGTTGGGTGGTGTCAGTCCTCTGACTTTTCTCCTCTTCTTAAATACCATGTTAGCTATTCTGGGTCTTTTCCCATTCTATATAAACTTTAGAATCAGTTTCTCAATATCCGCAAAACAAACTGCTAGGATTTTTAAATGGGATTATGCTGAATCTATAGATCAAACTGGGAAGAAAAGACATCTTGACAATATTAAGTCTTCCTAGCCACATACATAGAGTATTTCTCCATTTATTTAGATCTTTGATTTCTTTCACTGGAGTCTTATGGTTTTCTTCAAATACATGTAGATCTTTTATATATTTAGTTAGATTTATACATAAGTATTTCATTTACTTTGATGCTATTGTAAGTGATATTGTGTTTTTAATTTCAAATTCCACTTTTACTGCTGGTACATAAGAAAGTAATTAACTTTTTAATATTAACTTTATATTCTACAACATTACTATAATCAGTTATTAGTTTCAGGAATATCTTTTTTTAATTCATTGGTATTTTCTACATAGACAATCACATTATCTGTCAAGTTTTATTTCTTCCTTTCCAATCATACATTTATTATTTCCTTTCCTTGTCTTAGTACATTAGTTAGAGCTTCCAGTAAAATACTTAAAAGGAGTGGTGAGAGGAGACATTCTAACTTTGATTTGATTTTAATGGGAAGCATCTAGTTTTCGTTTTCTATCATTAGCAATAGGGTTTTTGTAGATTATCTTTATAAAGTTTAGGAACTTTCCTCCTATTCCTAGCTTGCTTAGAATATTGAAACTCATCAAATGTTTTCTTTATATCTGTTGATAAACTTATATGATTTTTATTTTTTAGCCTATCGATGTGACAGATTACATTAATTGCTTTAACCAGCCTTGCGTAGCTAGAACAAATTTTAAGGATTTTTGTACCTATGTTCATGAGAGATATTATTAATCTATAGTTCTCTTCTCTTGTATTATCTTTGTTGATTTTAGTATCAGATTCATAATGGCCTCATAGATAGTTACTGCCTTTGTTTCTATTTCCTGAAATATACTGTAAAGAATTAGTGTAGATTCTTACTTAAATGTTTGGGAAAATTCACCAGCGAACCCATCAGAAAGCCTACTGCTTTCTCTTTGGAGATTATTATTGACACAATTTCTTTAATAAATACAGACCTATCCAGATTATCTACTTATTGTGCAGGATAATCAAGGAATTGGTTCATTTCACCTACACTATCAAATTTGTAAGCATAGAATTATTCACAATATTCACAATATTTGTTGGGAGAACAAAAGTGACAACTTCCAAGCTCTTTACATGCCTGATCAGAAGAAATTGCCTGCTTTCCAAAAAGGATATAGCACTTTACATTCCCACCAATGGTATATGAGAGTTCCAGTTACTCCACAAGGGTTGCTGGTAGGGCGAGGCAAGCAAGAACCATTAAGGTTCAATATTTAAAGAGGTATCCACTCTCAGATTCTTGTGCCCCTCAAATTTGCTCACTTACTTTGCCTCATCTTAGTATTGGTCCTGTCCACCACCACATCTTGGCCAAAGCTTGAAGAAATTTGTGTAGACTTGGTGTTATTTTTTCTTTACATGATTGGTAGAATTCACCAGTGAAACCACGTAGACTAGAGTTTTTTTGGTGAGAGGATATTTACACATCAATTTATCTAATGAATACAAGCTATTAGGGTTATTTATTTCATTTCTAAAGACCCTTGATAATTTGTATTATTCAAAGAATTTCTCAATTCCTCTAAGTTGTTGAAATTATTTGCATAAGGTTATTCATGTTTCATTATTGGCCTTGCATTCTCCACAGAATCTGTAGTGATGTCATCTTTCTCATTCTTGTTATTGGTTATTTATGTTGTCTCTCTTTTATTCCTGAGCAGTATCACCAAAGATTTATCAATTTTATTGATCTTCTCAAGAAATCGGCTTTTGGTTTCACTGATTTTCTCTATTGTTTCTCTAATTTATACTTTACCAATTTTCATTTTGATGTTTAGTATTTCTTTTTTCGCTTCATTTTATTTCTTTTTTCTCTTCATTTTCCAACTTAAGGTAGAAGCTGCGGTCACTGACTTGAGATTATTATTATTTTCTAATATATGCATTTAGAGCTACAAATTGCTTAAGTACTGTTTGAGTATCAACCCACAAAGTCAGATATATTGTGTTTTCAGTTGACATTACTTTCTGATTTTTCTTTCCTCTTTGACTCACACTTTACTTGGAAGCATAAAATTTGGTTCCAAATATTTGTCGATTTTCCAGAGACTTTTCCATTATTAATTTCTAATTTAATTGTATTATGACCAGAGAACATACTTGAAGCTTTCTAAAATGTATTAACATTTGAGGGGAGGGGTTAAAAACCTACCTAGCAGATACAATAAACACAATTTGTGTGATGGGCACATGAATAGCCCTGACTTAAGCATTATAAACATTATCCATGTAACAAAAACATTTGTAACTGCTTAATATTTTGAAATTTTAAAAATATATTAACATTTGGTTTAAAGTCAGAATATATTCTATCTTGATAAATATTTCATTAACACTTGAGAATAATGTATATTCTGCCATGTGGAATAGAATGTTCTTTCAATGTGTTTTTTTTTTATTGTTGGGGATTTTTTTAGGGACAAAGTACCAGGTTTACACTGCTTGCATTAGTAAGGTAAAGTCCCTCTTGTAATTGTGTCCAACACCCAAGAGGTATGTCATACACAGTGACCCCCCCAATGCCCCTCCCTCCTTTCCACTCTCTGGTCTCCCCTTCCCCCACCCCTCCCATGTACTGGTACCCATTGTCCTCATATCAGAATTGAGTACATTGGATTCTTGCTTCTCCATACTTGGAATGCTTTACTAAGAAGAATGTCTTTCACCTACATCCAGGATGATACAAAAGATGTAAAGTCACCATCTTTTTTAGTATCTGAATAGTATTCCATGGTATACATATACCACAGCTTGTTAATCCATTCCTGGATTGGTGGGCTTTTAGGTTTTTTCCACAATTTGGCAATTATAACTAAGCTGCAATAAACAGTCTAGTGCAGTGGTTCTCAACCTTCCTAATGCCATGGCCCTTTAATATAGTTCCTGTGGGTTGTGACCCACAGGTTGAGAACTGCTGGTCTACTGCATATGTCCTTATGATAATTTTTTTTCTTTTGGGTAGATGCCTAGTAATGAGATTGCAGGATCAAATGGGAGGTCTAGTTTGAGTTGAAGATCCTCTATACTTCCTTCCAAAAAGGTTATATTAGTTTGCAGACCCACCAGTAGCATAAAAGTGTTCCCTTCTCTCCACATACACACCAGCATCTGCAACTTTGAGACTTTGTGATGTGTGCCATTCTCACTGGGGTTAGGGGATATCTCAGGGTGGTTTTGATTTGCATTGCTCTGATAAGTAGTGATGATGAGCATTTTTTCATGTTTGCTAGCCATTCGTCTGTCTTCTTTAGAGAAGTTTCTATTCATCTCATTTGCTCATTGATATTAAGGGATTTTTGGCTCTTTTTTGTTGCTTAATTTGTGTTCTCTGTAGATTCCAATTATCAAGCTTTTGTCCAACTGACAATATACAAATATCTTTTCCCATTCTGATGGATGTCTCTTTGCTTTAGTTGTTGTCTCCTTAGCTGTACAGAAGCTATTCAGTTTAATTAAGTCCTATTTGTTTATTTTTGTTGTAGCAATTGCTACTGGAGTCTTCTTTATAAAGCCTTTCCATAGGCCAATATCTTCAAGTGTTCTCTCCAAATTTTCTTCGAGGTGTTCTATTGTTTTTCAATGTGCTCTTTCAATTCAGACTAGATTGCTTGATAATGTTGTTCTAGTCTATTATATCCTCACTAATTTTCTATCTGCTTGTTCTATCATATATTAAGAGAGAGTACTGAAATATTCAACTATAATGGTGAATGTCTATTTCTGTATACAATTCTCTATTTTTGTTTCACATATCTAGTTATTAGGAACATAAATATTTAAAGTTATATACTCTTGATTAATAGATTATAAAATAACCTTCTCTATATGTAGTAATACTCTTTACTCTAAAATTTACTTTGGCCAAGTGTAGTGGATCAGCCTGTAATCCTAGCACTCTGGGAGGCCACAGCAATAGGATCCCTTGGGCTTAGTAGTTCCAGACCAGCCTGAGCAAGAGTACCCCTGACTCTACTAAAAACAGGAAAATTAGCCAGGCATTATTGCAGATGCCTATAGTCCCAACTACTTGGGAGGCTGAGGTGAGAAAACTGCTTGAGCGCAAGAGTTTGAGGTTGCTGTGACTATGATAATGCCATGGAACTCTATCCAGGGCAACAGAATAAGACTCTTATCTTTAAAAAAACCAAAAATTAAAAATAAAATAAAAGCTATTTTGCCTGATATTAATATAGACATTCCTGTTTTCTTTTTACTAGTGTTAAGTATGGTGTATCTTTTTCCATCTTCTTACATTTAAATGTTTCATCTTTGTATTTTTTTTTTTTTAAATAGGGTCTCACTCTGTTCCTCAGGCTAGAATGCAGTGATATGATGATAGCTCACTGCAACCTCAAACTCCTGGGCCTCCTGAATAGCTGGAACTGTAGGTATATATCATGATGCCCAGCTAAATTTTTTTATTAGAAAAATGGTAGAGAAAGGCTCTCAACTATGTTGCCCAGGCTGACTTCACACTTCTGACCCCAAGTGATCCCACCTCAGCCAAGTGCTAGATTACAGGCATAAGCCACTACGTCTGGCCTGCCTTTGTACATAAAATGTGCTTGTTATACAATATATAGTTGGGCCTTCCTTTTTCATTAGATCACTGCCTTTTAATTGGGGTGCTTAAACCATTTACATGTAATGTAATTATTTATATGGTTAGGCTTAAGACTATCATCTTGACATTTATTTTCTTTATCTCTCATCCATTTTTTCACTTTTTTACTCTTTTTATATCTTTGTTTGAACTGAGATTCTTTTCAACCCATATCTCTCTTCTGTTGGCCTATTAGCTAATATACTTTGTTTGGCTACTTTAGTGGTTACTTTAAGATTTATTGTTTACATCCCTTTCCAGAAACACAATCTTCATAAAGGAGAGAACTGATGCTTGCTTTGGTCTCTACTACATCCCTTGTGTTAATTAATAGTGCCTGGCATATAGAAGATACTCAATAAATACTTTATCAATAAATGGATAAATAAACCCAAATTATAAGTTATGAAATATAAGGCTAGAAACCATCAGAAAAAAAGCATCTTAAAGCTCATATACTTAACATCCAATTAGATTTGATGACTGAAAACAGAACACAAAAACTCTAGACAGCATATGGCAATATACACATATAAAGATCAATAAAATTTACAGGCTCTGTATAAAAATATTTGAGACCAACAAAAATGAACCAGACACTACATAGTGATGTCAACAATATAGTCATATTCAGCCTATCTTCACCTCATAAAGAAAAAGTAATCAAGTAAAATAAAACCAGCTAAATTCAAATTAGGCTTGATAATGAAAAAGTATAAAAAGGAATAGTTATAAAACTGTAAGCAAATATCCTCTATATTTTAATGATTTTTTAAAAACTAAAACAGTTACTAGAATTATATTGATAGTAGTCACTTAAGAATCTAAAACGGGGCTTGGCGCCTATAGCTCAACCGGCTAAGGCGCCAGCCACGTACACCTAAGGTGGCGGGTTCGAATCCCCAGCCGGGACCCGCCAAACAACGACAGCCAGGCGTTGTGGCGGACGCCTGTGGTCCCAGCTACTTGGGAGGTGGAGGCAAGAGACTCGCTTGAGCCCAGGAGTTGGAGGTTGCTGTGAGCTGTGATGCCATGGCACTCTACCCAGGGGGACAACTTGAGGCTCTGTCTCAAAAAAAACCCCCCAGCTAATCATAGCAAGGAGAGTATCTGTGGAAAGGTTGGGGGGAGGGGGAAAGATCCTGGGCTTTAAAGGCAAGAATAAACAAAAGCACCTGCTAATTACCAAGGTGACTACCAGATACTACCATTACACATGGCCAAGGTCTGAATGTTTGTCACCCAAAATGCATATGTTGAAATCCTAACCCCATAGGTGCTGGTATTAGGAGGTAGGGCCTTTTGAAAGGTAATTAGGTCATCAGAGTAGAGCCCTCATGAATTATTCTTATTCATAAGAAAAATGACATTATGAAATAGGCCCAAGGGAGGTTGTTTGCCCCTTTCGCCATGTGAGGATGAAAGCAGAAGGTACTATCCATGAAACAGGAAATGGGCCTTCAGCAAAAACAAATCTGCCGGCTCCTTGATCTTGGACTTCCCAGCCCCCATAACTATAAGAAATAAATTGGGTAGTTCGTAAACAAATTGTGTATTTTTGTAGTAGCCTGAACAAACTAAAAATGTGTCTACATGTTCAGGGCATTGTTCAAATGAGGCCAAACATGAGTTTACTCATCTCCAATTCAGCACAAAACCTTCTGAGTGCAGAAAATGGGCTTCTGCAGGTGGTAAACTACTGTGCTAGAACCATCCTCAGTAAGGCACGGACAGGCAAAATGAACACTTGAGTTCTCCTTCCAACAGTCCTATGTTATAGGAGAAATGATCTACCTATCTAAACTTTATCTTCAGCTGAAAAATAACTGTTCTCCCCTGTCAAAGGATGAGAATATAAAACAGGAGAATATATGTGAAAATGCTCTGAATAAAACTACATTGTACGTGCACAGCACTTTACCATTTGAAATGTGGTTTAACTTACACGTATAGAGGCTATGTGTAGGTTGTCCCTTCAGTTAGAGTCCTTATGCTTTATTTTAAAAAAAATCATGGAAATACATTTATTTTAGGAAAGACTATCATATAAAAAACAAATGTGCTATTACACTTAGAGTGGCGATCACTGATACACTGTAATGGAAATAGATGGTGTAGAGCCACAAGAATGCTTCCAAAATCAGGGTTTAAGAACTCCTGGAGACATGAGTTGGGAAGGAAAGGGGTAAAACAGAGGTCAGTAGAGCATTGCAAATATCAATGTGATGCGTAATGTCCAAAGCAATTCACTCACAGTGGCCCACAAATGTTCAAATAGTGGACATCTATTGGTTTTAACTGACCCCCATTCATTTGTCCTTCTGGGAAATGACAACTTTCCCAATGGTTTCTGTCTTGATGATACAATAACCAAGGCCAGGACCCAGTCTACTCCTGAGAAATATACTTTCAGTAGAAAATGGGATTAAAAACTATTAGAGAGGTTAGTTCTCCTACTTCTAGAGAATACTGTCTATTGAGTCCAGCTACTCAGATCCCCGAAGCTTCTCTGGATCTGGTCCATTCTAAGGCCTGGCTCGTTAGCATTACTGTCAATTCTGGGAACTAAATCACATCCTTCCAGTGATCTCTTTTTTTTAAAAGCAGTCACATTTTAGTTTCTACTGCTTACATCCAAAGAACTCTCTAGATGATTAGCTATTGAGTCCAGAAGAATCCATTTTCTTAAAGATTTGGAAGATAAAACTTAATTTGACTGGCAAGTATTTAAACTATTAATTTTATGGTAAGTTGTATATCATGAAGTAGAATATAAAATTCATGTAAAATGTCACAACAGTATTTTTTTGAGAGTCTTAAAGATATGCTTCCTCCTATTTCTCATCCTTCTTCCCCCAAGCAAGTTCTTTAGAGATGGGTTTAAAAAGTGCTAGTAAGGGATAAACTTTATTCATTATTTAGAATCTACCCCTAAACAGATAAAAGCTCTAGGGCAAGTTATTTAACTTCCCTGAGGCTCATTTTTCATACTTGTAAAATGGGATAACAGTACCTACCTTTAGTGTTGCTATCCCAAGAGATAACACAGGGAACCACTCAGCACTGTTCTTCACACAATTTTATTAGTCACAGCAAATAAAGAGAGTTTGGTTAATAAAACTAAAGCACTGTTCACACAAATAGCTGCAACAATCCCCACCATCCCTTAAAGACAGTCCTATGCAGTATTACTTTGTGGTATTTCCCATCCACATGAGGTATCTGTTTCAAATCCCTCAAATCTAGCTGACCTGTCACTTGCTTTGACCAACAGAATGTGGCAGAGTGACACGGTGTGACTCTGCAGCCTAAATGTCAAGAAGCCTTATAGCTCTCAACTTCTTGGAACAAGGTGCCACCATGTGAAAAAATTTGGTCTAGCTAGCCGTTGGAAGAAAAGATCATGTGGAACTCTGAAAGATGTAACAGCTCACCGAACTAGCTCCAACTCAAGCTTTCAGATCACTGCAGCAGCCACATCAGTGACCTCAGGCCAGGCAACACCAGCAGAAGAACTGCCTTGCTCTAAAGAGAAAAAATAAACCGGTACTTGTTTTAAACCACAAAGTTTTGGAGTGGGCTACTCTCAGCAATAGATAACTGATAGACATGCTTCATTAATTATCATATTTTTACGTTTTCCATTCTACGTGCATTTCCTAAAATTTCCCATAACAAACTCTAAAGGCCCAAAGTCCACAACCAAGGAGTAACTGTGTCACAGCCAGATGTAGTTACATTTCTCATTCTTCCTGGCTTGATCAATGTTTCTAATTCCATATAAACATTAAATTGTATCTCTGTCAGAACTTAGGTGGTAGGGGATGGAATATACTCCAAAGGAAAATAAATGAAAACTTAAATGAAACTAATGTGGAAATTTGCTAAAATTATCATAGTTAAACCATAATGATGCAGGTACAAATGTAGCTGAATTGAAATTGAAGTTAACTGGCTAAGAAAAGAAAAAAATGCAACAAAATTGCTATAACTTGTCAAAAACTAAAATTAAAACAGCTTCTGTCCTTTACCAGTTTTTGTGCCTGGCATTTTCTTCCATATACTTAAAGATGACCAAAGCCTTCTTTTATTTATTTATTTATTTAGAAACAGCGTCCAACTATGTCACCCGCAGTAGAGTGTTGTAGCGTCACAGCTCACAGCAACCTCCAACTCCTGGGCTTACGCAATTTTCTTGTCTCAGCCTCCCAAGTAGCTGGGATTACAGGTGCCGCCACAATGCCCAGCTATCTTTTGGTTGTAGTTGTCATCGTTGTTTGGCAGGCCTGGGCTGGATTCGAACCCACCAGCTCTGGTGTATGTGGCTGGCACCCTAGCTGCTGAGCTACAGGTGCTTAGCCCAGAAGAAGAAATGCTTATTTTAGGTCACCGTATATTCTCAACAAATATAGTATTTACATAGCACCAACTCTGTGTTGGTGAATTATAAGCTCCTGAATACCTCCTGCTTCTTCTTTTTCTTTTGAGACCGAGCCTCAAGCTATTCCCCTGGGTAGAGTGCCATGGCATCACAGCTCACAGCAACCTCCAACTCCTGGGCTCAAGCGAGTCTCCTGCCTCTGCCTCCCAAGTAGCTGGGACCACAGGCGCCCACCACAACGCCCGGCCATTTCTTGGTTGCAGCCATCATTGTTGTTTGGCGGGCCTGGGCTGGGGATTCGAACCCGCCACCTTAGGTGTATGTGGCTGGCACCTTAGCCACTTGAGCCACAAGTGCCGAGCCTCCTTCTTCTTTTTTAAAGACAGCATACACAGAGATACCAGGGTACAGGGGGCATTACTGGATGGTGAAACTATATTACACACCTGTCTTAGTCAAGGTAACTGATCTGGTTAGAGTTCAGGCTGCTGAATGTGGCAAAAAAAGGTTCCACCCTTATGCAGGCCTATATCTGGAAGGGCAGAATACAAGTTGAGTATCTCTTATCTAAAATACTTGAGACCAGAAGCATTTTGGATTTCAAATTTGGGGATATCCATTGTAAACTTACTGATTGAGCATCCCAAATCAAAACATCCAAAATTCAAAATGCTCCAAAGAGCACTTCCTTTGAGTGTCACGTCAGCATAAGAAAATTTCAGAATTTGGAGTATCTCCTATTTTGGATTTGGAATGCTCAACTTGTATTAGTTAATATTATTCTTATTACTTCCAATATTATCCTATCATTATTAGTAGTATATCTTTATCGTTCTCCCAACCATTTTCTATACCTTAGTTGCTGCTAGTATTTGGCACTCTGCTAAGCACCTGTCTCATTTACCCTTTACAACTTAGCAAAGTATTACCCACATCTTTATCAATGTAAATGTATGTGTGTTTTTGGTGAGTTTCTTCTGAAAACTGATATTTAGTTTTGCATAGAATTTTTTCTTTTCTGTTTGAAGTTAAGAAAATATTCCTGACTGGGTGCAGTGGCTCATGCCTATAATCCCATCACTCTGGGAGGCCGAGGTAGGTGGATTGCCTGAGCTCAGGATTTTGAGAGCAGCCTAAAAATAGCTGGGCATTGTGGTCGGTGCCTGTAGTCCCAGCTACTAGGGAGGCTGAGGCAAGAGAATTGTTCAAGCCCAAAGGTCTGAGGTTGCTATGAGCTGTGATGCGGCACTCTACTGAGGGTAACAAAGTGAGACTCTGTCTCAAAAAAAAAAAAAAAGGTGAATTGAAATGTTCCTGCTTATTTATAATACAGAAAACATTTTTAAAGTTACACGAGCATATTTCACTTCTCATTCAACAAAACATATACCATGAAGGGAATCAGTCATCTCAGAAATGAGGGCTCATTTAGCCACAAATAGGGAATTTTTTAATACCTTTATCGTTTTTCGCTTATTATAAAAAGCAAGCATATGCTATTTGAAAAAAATGAGGAAAACATAAAGAAAAGATTATCCAGCTCGACACCTGTGGCTCAAGCGGCTAAGGCGCCAGCCACATACACCTAAGGTGGTGGGTTCGAATCCCCAGCCCGGGCCCGCCAAACAACAATGATGGCTGCAACCAAAAAATGGCCAGGCGTTGTGGCCAGTGCCTGTAGTCCCAGC
>CAUYTI010028746.1:0-20744 GCA_963575145.1 Galago senegalensis
TAACTGAGAAAATGACATGAAGGCTGTGTTGACCAGTTTGATGGAAGTATTTCAGAATGCATGTGAAAACCCCACACTGTACCCCAGAAGAGTATCAATGTACATAGTTAACATTCAATAATAAATAAATAAATAAATAAATAAGCAGGAAAAAGATGTCCCCCTTACCATAGACCAACTACATTCCAGACACAGTATAAGAATTATGTGAAAAAAAATTAACACATAAAATAATTGGAAGGACAGATTAAAAAAAAAAAAAAAAAACAATTACTCATAGGTGCCTGAGGGCTATTCGCCTTAGCAGAAGGGAGAGAGAGAAACAGTCTCCGAGGGAGAGAACCAGTCTTAGTAGGAGAATAAATCTTAGCAGTAAATCTTAGCAGTCTTCTTAAAGAGACGCCAGGCAGACGCCCTGGGAACAGGAGAAGAGAAAGAGTCAAGGTGAGCAAGTCCATGAGAGAATAGCATGCACGCTCCCGGACTCACCTCTCCTGTAACCCTGTGGCTATTTACACGACAGGTGGAGAGCCTGCCGATCACTGATGTTCTCGTCTTGCAAGCTCTTGTGTTCAGGAAAGCTGAATCCCTTCCCCATGCCCTTATCACCAAGGTGTTATATTACTGAGATGTTACTGGTGTTTCTTATAATTACAGAGTGTTCCGAGCTTAGCTCTCACTTCTCCTTCCTTGGCTATATGATCTGCTACAGATATCCTTCCCCCAAACAGAGGCTTTATGACAAAATTGTAAAGAAGGAAGGGAATCCCAGCCAGGGACCCTTCCAACATTCCACAAGCTGTCCTTACACAGTACCCTACTCAGTAATGCCAAACTTTCTGATTTCAATTTGCCTGGAATATTGTTTTCCATCCCTTCACCCTGAGTTTCATCTTACCCTTAGAGGCTAGGTGTGTTTAAATGCTAAGGAAATACATTCAGTGTCAATAGTAATAATCATCAGTCTGCACTTGCTTGGCTAAACTGTCTTAGGAAATAATCACGATAAACTTTGCATGGTTTATTTCTTTGAGCTCTGAGAGGCATGGTAAATTTACCCATTATTTTCTAACTCATAATGTGAAAAGCCAGATTGCTACCCCAAATCTTTGTGACCCCAGAGTCTCGGGAACCTTTTTCATATCACTCCATGCTTCTACAAGGCCCATCATTGAACTATAAACATATTTAAAAGAACATAAACAAGGTTTCTGGAGACCAAGTTCAACCATAGACCCTCCCATTCCCCCTCACTTGCTTGGGTGGAGATAAAGCCACCCTCAAGTCCCAGGATCTAATGCCAATAAATTTTATTGTAATTAACACAGGTAGACTTTGTGACTCAGACAAGCTGTCAACTCAGTTTGAGTGGGTAAGATCAAATAACAGTGCCTAATTTTAAAATCATGCATGGTAATGCCAATAAGCTTTTACTTCTACCCAACTTGATGCCAAGTAAATATTATCTACCAAGAAACGTCACGGCACATTTCCTTAATCTTTACTAATTATTCTGTTTACTAAATGAAAATCAAGATTCTTATCCAGAACAAGCACTTTCTTAAAAGTATCATTTACTCTGCAGCGTCTTTCATGTGCGGTACCAGATGTCTCACCTGATAGACTTTGGCAAAACTTTTCATCTTTAATCGGCAGGTTTAAATCCTGCCATGCTGTTTTTTAATCATCATTTAACTTCTGTTTCATTTATCCTGCAGTTCAGAGAGGAGCTGTGAGATCCTGCAAATAATATTCCCTAGAGTAAGTATGCTCATTAAAAAAAAAAAACTGGCAAAAAAAAAGAAAAATACCTTCTCACATACTTCAAACTTTCTCACCAGCCTCCCCAAACACCAGTTGGTACATCTGTCTCTCAACACAATAAATATTCTTCACAGTTCAAATTCTTCATTGTTTTCATCAGATCCCAGTCAACAGTGGTTAAAAGAAATGGCTGGGAACTCTTCCCTCACTACTGAATTCTTTTAGACTTTTGCTAAATTCATTTTAATTTTACAATACACTATCAGGAGTATATAATATGCTTTGTCCAGAGAAAGGCCATTCTTACACAGACATTTATATAAAGCAACAGATTATAATTTGAGATCATAATAGAGATGCTCAACTACTTCCACAACTTTGGTTATAAAAAAGATAAAAACTGTTTACTTTTTGGAAAGTCATCCTCTTTGAAGATCTTAGCTGAGGGCAGAAGAGGCTATTTACCAGTCTCTTCACTTTCCCTCTGGTAGTGAGAATAATAGACCACACTTTTATCCCTGGAATCTGTGAATACAGATGTGATTACATCAAAGATTTTAAAATGGGGAGATTGTCTTGGATGATCTGGGTGCGTCCAATGTCTTCACAAGAGGAGGGTCAGAGTCAAGGAAAGGTGGTGATAACAGCAGAGAGAGAAAAGGCAACAGAAGCACAGGGAGACTAAAGATGCTAGCCCACTGGCTTTGAGAGCAGATGATGGGCCACGAGCCAAGGAATGCTGGTGGCTTTAGCTTTACAATATTAGAAAAGGCAAGGATTACATTCTCCCCTGGAGTCCTCAGAAGGAACACAGCTCTGCCGATCCTTTTTAGAATTCTGACCTACAGAACTCTATAATAAATGTGTGTTGTTTTGAGCCACTTAATTGGTGACAACTTTCTATAGCAGCAATAGGAAACTGATACCTGTACCTGAATCAGTTCCGACAATGAATGAAGTGACGACTGTCACAGTCAAGTTGCCTTAACATCAGAATCCATGCAATCTAGTCTCATGCATAAAAGAGAACAAACTTCCCAACATCCATTGCTAGAGGCTGGTTTCTAATGACCCTTGCGGTCATTCTGTTACATGGTAGTTTCTTCCTTGTGTGGTTTTGCAAGTGCTAGGCTGTGTCTCAGAAGGCAGAGAATATGTGAGAAATCATTCTTGGTGTCCATCACATAAATGGAGACAGGTCTTCAAAGTTATGAGGGAGGGTAGGAAAAGGAATCCAGCCTCTCACCCTTGATCTAGACACGGAGGTGACCAAACTCAGTGATAAGAATCAAAGCAGGATTTCCCCTATATAATCACTGCTGGGGGCTGGTGGAGAAAGGCCTTAGAAGTGTGTGATTTCCCCAGCACCCTGTGCTTGCAATCCTGGACTACGTTCCTGGGGGATCAACTATATTTTTATCTCTTATCTGTCAGTAAAGTAGAAAAAAATGCATTTTATCAGATTTCTGTAGGAATTTCAGGCAGGAATTTTGTAACATATTTATGTGAGGAGTTATCTTTCCATATTGGGGCCAGAATTTTAAAGGAAAGGCCAGTGTGACTGCAGAAATGGCATTTTGATAATAATCCCAAGAAGAAGGTGATTTTCAGGGATCCAGTCTCTCCTACCAACTCATCATCTTTCCTATGATAACCTCAGGGGTACAAGTTTTGTTTTCATTGAACAAAGCAGTATTTCATGGCAGCAAGATGCACAATCAGCATGAATTAGAAAACAGGGGGAAGGCAGGGAAATGGGAGCCAGAACTTAAAAGGTGTGAGGATCTGTACAGGTATAAAGCAGGCAGGAGAGTGTTCTGGGTAGAAGGATGCCTGTGAGAACAAGAAAGGCAGCAGAAGTGAACCCCACTGTGTTCCCAGAGGCATGTGGGCTGACTGGAGTGGGAATGAAGGTGGGACCCGTGGGACTATAAACTGTATCTGACCGGGTATGTGGCAGGCAGCCATTCTCTCTTTAAGCAATGAAACAAGGAGATGACATTCACCTGCTGGGAAGGAAGCAGGGTAGAGAGAGATGGCACAGGTTAGATTGCTGACCAGCGTCAGGGGGAAAGGCAATGTGATGCTGACCACATACACAAGCCAGGGAGGTCTTCAAAAGGTCTTCCCTCTCTGTCTGCACCTTAATCCCCTCTTCTTATGACTACGTTAGTCAAATTGCATTAGAGCCCACCCTAATGACCTCATTTTACTATAATCATCTCTTTGAAAACCCTATAAGATTAGAAATAGGGAGGGAGAAGATACTAAATTCCATTTGGACAAGTTGAGTTAAGGGGATATGTAGCTTCTTGCAACCTCCTGCTGTGAAGTTCTCTAAGCAGCAAAATTGTTTTCACTCCACAAATAATGATTCATTTATCTGAGGTGCTCCCAGTGTAATAAAATGTAGAGAGGTCCAGAAGCTGATTCCCAATGTTTCCTCGAGCCTAGAAAGACTTCTAATTTTAGTGCTTATGATACTTTTACAACAGAATGTCTCACAGCATGTTCTGCAGGTCATTAGCCCCA
This sequence comes from Galago senegalensis, assembly GCA_963575145.1. NCBI lineage: Eukaryota > Metazoa > Chordata > Mammalia > Primates > Galagidae > Galago > Galago senegalensis. The sequence goes on from CAUYTI010028746.1 coordinate 4,297, forward strand.
CAAAATCTTCTGCCATGCCAACCTTTCTGCAGTTTGGGAGACCCTGCATGCTGTGACATCCCTCCTGAAGAACCACATTTATAAAGGCATTTAAAAATGCAAATACATAGTAGTATTAATTTTGCTGAATCTATATTCCCAATGTGATTTGACCATGAAATGCTCTTTTTTTCATATAGTCATTGTTAACATTCCATCAAATAGGTTTTTGTGAAAAGTTGTAATTTGACCTATTTTGAAACCTCTATTCGGGCTTCAATCTCATAAAGCAACCCCAAGATTTCAATGTGATGTCATCAGAGCATGAGGCAGCTGTCTGACACCTCACAGTAATGGATACAGAAGAACTAACATAGGGAACTCCTTGTGGGCAGAATAAGACAATGATGCCAGCTGTCTCTATGACTACTATAAACAGAATAATGCCCTCCACCAAGATGTTCACATCCTAATCAGTGGAATCATGAATAGGTTACGATATGTGACAAGGGATATTAAGTTAAGGTTGGTACTCATCTGAATTTAAAATAAAGAGATTATACTGGATTATCCAGGTGGACCCCAAATAAGTACCATTCCCTTTAAATGGGTTAGAAGGCAGCACAAACGTCAGAACCAGAGAAATGATAACATGAGAAGAACTTGAATGGCCACTGCGGGTTTTGAAGACAGAATCAGGCCACCAGCTACAAAAGGCAAGAAAACAGATTCTCCCCTCAGGCAACCAGGGGAAACACAGTCATTATGTGATACCTTGACTTTTAGCCCAATGAGACCATTTCAGGCTTCTAACCGCCATAACTTTAAGAGAATAAATTCATATTGTCTTCAGCCAGTAATTTTTTTTTTTGTAGTTTCTTGCAGCGCAGGAGAAAACTAATATAGAACCTCACCAGAATAATTCAGATGGATCTTGGAAATCCTTGCTAGAAGAGTGACATAATTGCTAAACATAAGTGCTTAGTATTCATTTTGCACGCCAGTTATGTTTTAAATATTTATAATCCAACTTTGATTATATGAGAACAACAGCAAGGCCATCCTAATTAACAGATATACTTTGAAGATCAGAGCATAGTCTATCCACTAATATTGTTGGGGGATGTTTTAGGTACTGATTGGAGTTAATTTTCCAGAACAAATCTGCGATTATAGTTAAGATGGAAGAATATCACACATTACCAACGTGAGCCCCATTTGCTTCAGTAGAACCAGAACTCGGTCTCTTTTACAGTCGCTCATCCTGCGGGGCCCAACAATAACAACTATTTCGACAAACACTGGTAATGTCGCACCTGCTGCTTCCCAGGCACTGTCGTAAGTGTGGTGAGGTGATGGCGACAAACGAGCTCCTTGCTCCTGTGCAGTTTACGTTCCGGTAGGCGCCCATAGCTAATGAAGGGCAAACACGAATAATTCAGTAATACTTGCCTCTCAGGCAAAGGGTGATGGATCCCTTTCCTGGGGCTACTCTAACACAGTGCCACAAACTGGGGCGTTTAAACAACAGAAATGGATTATCTCACAGTTCTGGAAACTAGTCATAGAAACCTGAAATCAAGGTGTTGACACAAGGTGGATTCCTTCTGAGGACCGTGAGAGGGAATCTTTTCCATCCTCTCCTGTAGCTGCTGGAGACTCGGTTGTTCTTCGGCTTGTAGATGACAGTCCTCCTGTGTCTCCACGTCATCTTCCCTGGGCATGTGTCTGTCCTCATCTCTACATTTCCCCTGTTTCTAAGGATACCAGTCACTACATTAGGACCCACCCTAATGACCTCATCTTTGCTTGATTATCTATGTTCTGGGTAACCTATTGCCTTCTATATTATCTATTTCAGAATAACGTCACCTATGTAAGAACTGGGGGTTGGAACTTCGGCACCTTTGGAGAGCAAAGAACATAATGCAACCCCAAACAGGTAGGTGGAAAGGTGCTGAAACCAACTAACTAGAAGCAGGGAGGGGCGAGTTGAACCCTTGGGAATTTCTCCAGCCAGCCCTCCCTACACTGGAAGAGCGATGGAGAGCCACAGAGAATATTCTTTACCCTTTCCTTCTTGTGCTCCCTGTCGCTAAGCTCTCTCATTCAGAATCTTTTCTCTGTTTCTTAGTTTCACCGTCACCCAGCATCTGCATAACGACCCTGAACTGACCATCTTCCGTGTAGGGAGACTCTGGTGCACACAGATGATTCAGACCACAACTGAATCGAGCTTGACTTTAATTGAGTCATCTTTGGGCCCTTACAAATACTGTCCTGTCATGTCTGAAAGTCAAACGACAATGTAACAACAACACACGCGTTTGTGCCTTGCTTCATAAGGAGCTTCCTCAGAGACACTTCACATTTTGTCTTCTGGACAGCTGTATGAAACATAGATTAAACATTCCCAGGTAATGAAGATATTTGCCTCAGTGATGTTACCACCCACAAAGCTCCTCTAGGTAGGTATGGGATTCAAACACAAGTTGGTACTGTTTCGCTTACGATCAAGGCTTGAAATCATGTGTTGGGTGGCGCCTGTGGCTCAAGGAGTAGGGCGCCAGCCCCATATACCAGAGGTGGTGGATCCAAACCCAGCCCCGGCTAAAAACTGCAAAAAAAAAAAAAAAAAATCATGTGTCATTGGAAATTATTTGAAAGTGGCACAGACGGTGATGATGAAGAGTGACAAAATACTGGAATGCGGTCCTACTACTCACTAGGTAGAGTTTACCCCAAAATTATTCCTTCCCACTGCATCCCACTCACACTCTCTTTAGGTGAACTGAGAAACTGCCTCTTCAGGATTTCAGCTCCCTGCTTACTGTAAAGCTGATCGATCTTTCTTCCCTACCAGAGACATGTCATGATCAATATTTCCCTGCATTGAAAACCCTATGTTCTATCACAAAAGATCTAGCTTTGAATTTAATTCCATTTGGCTCACTTTCATTCTCCTAATAGTCTTTTTAAAAAATGTATATCAAAAGAAGTTTCAAAAGGCAGATTATCATTACCACATGAGCGGCTGCTGTAAACATGCTTCAGGGAGAGCTTAATGCTGCCAAAGCCACTGGGAGGGCGAGCCGGCCCAGGGTGGTTATTAACTGGGAAGGGGCATTGCCTGTGTGCTACAGAGAAGGAGGAAGTCTCTGTTTTCTCCATAACCTTTGGTGGAATTTGCTAGGTGGCAGGGCAGTCCATGGGCTTCAGGCAAGAGGAAAAAAAAACTTAACACGAGTAGGTCAAAGACTACACTGCTTCATAATGAAATCTCTGAGAAGAGCCCTTAATTCCAAAGCTGGAAACTTTGAAAGGTTAATAGCAGGAAGAACTCCATGGCCAGAAGACAGTCACGTTCCCCTCTAGAGAGGGGTCTGGGTCGAGCACAGAGAGTGCCCCGCTCTGTATGCAGAGCTGAGTGTGAAAGTGAGGAATCCCCAACCCGGCATAAACCAGGCTGCTTTATTTTCTTGATTTTTGCCCAAACTGAAGATATTCTTTGTATTGGTTGACATCTCAGCTCTCATTTTGAAAAAGTTATTTTGACTTCTGCCTGAGAATTGCATTGGTTTTTCCATCATTTCCATGTCCTGCCACAATATCATGCCAACAAAACAGACAAGGACTTCCAGCAAAGAGCTTATTGTGAGTTTCACAAACAGAAAACCTACTTGTCACAAAATAAGTGCACAGGAAAAACGGATTCTACGTTTCCCTTGAAAGATACTGAGAGACAACTCTGGGCCTTAGGCTTGCCCCGCTGGTCAGGGCAGGCATTTCTGGAGGGCTTGTTGAACAGAGACCGAGTTTCTCAAATCCCTCAAGGCCAACAATCGCCTGGTGGTCTACACAGTATGTCCCTGGCAGGCTCGGAGCTAGGACTCTGGGGGTCCTGCTGATCACAGTCCAAGATCCCATGCCCCACTTTGTCCTGGGCCACAGATGGCCCTATTTTTACCTGGTGGCTGAGAACAGAAGGCCTAGCAACCAAAGATTACCACCACCTGAGTCCTGCCCCGGGCTAGATAGAAATCACTGAGGCAGTTAGGCAAGTTTGTCCCTAATTTGTAAAGTTTAAGTTGTAATCACCCGGTGTGCCTCCAGGATTGTCCCTCCCTTTGTTTCCCTTCTTCTGATTGTTAATGATTACTTGAGGCACCTTGCCTTGAATAACTCAGATTAAGTTTATGCACTATACTGTCAACTTGATTGATTGATAATTTTTGATTGGTAAAGAGACCTAGAGGAGAACGGCCCTATTGCACTTGCTGGCTGCTCTGAGATGCTGCTGGCTTTGTGTCCACCCCTCACAGGCCCATGGGTTATTCACCTGAGATAACTACCTCTGAGTTTTTTCTCATGTCAGCTGCCCTCAGTGCAGACCCTGACAAAGGTTGTCTGGGGACCCAGACCCCCACAGACAGCAAGAAATGCAATCTCGTCAACTGTTTGAAGGAGCCAACAACCATGGTCTTCAAAAATCTCCTCAAGTAGTGTAAAACACATTGTGATATTTAGAACTTGGATATTCAAGAGAGTGATGACATTCAGGTAAACCAGAGCCTTCAGGGAGACGAGCTCTTAGACACATCTGTTTTGAAGTCAATTTCATCAACTGCGCAAAGCTTTGATGAGTTAAGCTTTGGAGCTCTTTATGGGTTACAAGGGGTCATGTATGATGCTCTCTGATCCCCCTATCCAGCCCTTAATGTAGAGAGGACCAGGGGTCTTGATATCCACATTTTATTGACTAGGAAATTGAGGCCCAGAAGATCAACGAAATTTGCTTCAGTTTCAGATATTCATTGTCACACCCCAGACTCTGGTTAGAGAACTGTAATGTCCAGACTACATTATGACTCATTTATCAAAACTATTCTGTCAGCAAAAGAACTATTACATGGCACCCACATCATCTGCAGCTTCAGTTACCATTTAAAGACTGATGATGCCCAAGTCCATACCTGTAGGAAAACCCACAGGCTAGATTTCACTCACTTGGCTATCCCACAAGCACTCCCGATTCAACACGTTCAAAGCAGATGCACCCTACAGGCTCCTCATGGCACGACCACTCACCTGGCTGGCAAAGACAGATGTTACAAAGAAATTGTTGGAGGGAACTCTCTGACACGGCCAACGTCATTCATTCCATTAGCCTCTCTCCATGGCCTTCGCATTTATGAGTTTTAGCAGATGGCATCCTGTGTCTTCTCTGCTCCACACCAGGATACTTACATACTGTGTCCCCTCAATATTTTGGAGGGACAATGTATGTGTCACTTGATGGGCATGTCTTATGTCCACTGAAATGGACCTGAAACTTCAAGAAGAGTCACAGATTTAGAGAAAAAGTACAAGAGGAGTGGAGAGAGCTCCCATATACCCCCACGCTCTCTCCCCCTATTATTAACATCTAACATTAGTGGTTTCTTTGCCACAATTAACAGGCAAATGCTAATTATTAATAACTGAAGTATATTTTATTCAGATTTCCTTTCTTTCTAAAGTGAATTTATTTCAGGTTAATGTGAGGTTATAAACAAGCAGGTCAAAATATTTGATTTTGTTAGGTAGAGTCCCTCTTGTGGATTTGTCCCCCACACAAAAGGTGTGCAAGCACCCCTAACCCCCTGCCCATTTAGTGAGAGCACCCCAACCCTCTCCCCATCCCCCCAGCTTGAATTGAATGAGTTTTCTCCCATGTGGGCACGCATTAGGTCGTCTGCTGGCTGCGCATTATTAGTCTTGAGTATGTGCCGATGTGCGTGTCATCATAGACGCACAGGATTCATCTTATACTTTGGGTTACGGTCTAAAACTTCATTTTGTTGCTCATATGTTCAGCTTTGGCTACTGAGAGCTCTTTCATCTGGAAAAATTCTTTTATTTGTTTAACACAGACACATATATAACATACAGATATAAAATTCATGAATACAAGTTTGATTTTTATGCAATTTGGGAAAATAGCATATGCTATGTAATTTAGATGCTTAGGACTCGACTTTAATGAGCACTAACATTGGGCTCTCCGTTCCTTTCTCCTGCTTTCCCCTCCTTTTCTTATTTTAACAGTTGTAAAAATATATAACACTTACTCATCCTCATGTTGCACCTAACTAATCCGCACAGCTAGCCTGGCAGGATAATGAAGGATTTTTATCTCTATCTCACAGATGAGAAGCTGAGACACAGAATCACTAAAGGAAAAGTCCCGAGGCTTTGCGTGCCACACTAGGGAAATCAAACCCACCCATGATTCATCCCGGGCCTGCCCAGCCCTCCCACCGAGGGCTGGCTCACCTTGCCTTTCACTTCACTGTGAGGGTGGGACTGGCGAGCAACATGTGCCCTTGGCAAAGGCTGGAGCTCCGTGAAAGGTACAAGCAGTGGAAGGTACAAGCCACAGCCAAGAGGTTCAGGGCAGGTTTATTGAAAGGGGAGGGTGACCCGCCTGGCCACTGCAAAGATGGTGTCTGCACCTGGAGGCAGTTGGAGACCTCCCTCCACCCCCGCCTGTTATGTGGGGCTGTAGGGCGGTTGCAAATTTCACAGCTTTCCAGGAAGGTTAGAGCCCTTTATCCACAACTCCCAGGTGTGGTTAGCCAGATCTTTTGTGTCTTTGACTTAGGAGGAGAGGCGGAGGAGGAGAAAGGGTTCACGTGTGGCTGTTAAGCCCCACGCTCTGGAGCAAAGGTTAGCCAGGGTGTTCCAGAATCTGTAGTTCCTCAGGTGTGTTTTGCCTCCTTCAGCATTTGAGCCTAGCAGAGCAGGAAATTTCAGCTGCTTCTCAGGATCAACTGGCGTTCTAAATTCCCAGTGACCCCTAGAAGCTTCACAAACAAGCTGCTTATTTTTGCCCTGATCCCACAAGACTTTTGTTTAACATCTAGTTCCCTGTTAGGTTTAACCTTCCTTTCAAAACAAACCAGATTCATTTTTGTTCGGAGAAGTTAAGCCCTATTAAGCCACTGTCCAACATGACAGGAGATGAGATTTGCAGCTCCCAGTGCCGCATTAGGCAGGGAGGGAAAAGGAAGCAGGCACACACCTGGTAAAACAAATAGGGCCTGGGTTCTATTCAGGGCTTTGCCCATAATGAGCTTCCTGATCTCAGGTCACCTCCAGGCTCTCCCTGGACGTCAGTCTCTCAATCTATAAAATGCAAAGGTTGAGGAAATCATAGCCGCCTTTCAAACCTTGTCATTCAACTTTTCACAGGGATGATTTCATTTTATACATATATAATTGAGTAAAAGTTTCACTAACCACACTCTGATTTTTTTAATTTTTAAAAATGAATTATACATTTTTAATTGACAAATTAAAAATATATATATTTAGGGCATATGACACGATGGTTTGATATGTGTCTACGTTGTGAAATGGGTAAACTGAGCTAATTAACATATGGTTACCATTTTTTATGTGTTGATACTCTGAGATTTGAATTGATACTCTGAGATGTCCTATTGCAAATCATTTATTTTATTTATTTTAACACAGGTTGTTTGGGACCCAGTACAATCAGTTTTATAAGCCACTAATAGACAACGCCCTAAAAGTCACGTGGTGAGATGGTATCCAAGACATCGCCCAGCATTCAATTGTCACACTTCTAAATCAGGCCTGGATGAGATTCTGACTGTCAGAGCCACTGGGTATATCCCATCATTGCCCTGGATTTTGTCCTGACTCTGCAGTAACCCTATGACCTTGAGCAAGAAGCTCAACTTTCTGAGCCACAGTAATGTTATTGCTAAAAACAGTATGTTGTCAGAAATACATTGGATAATGCTAGTATGCTAGTAGCAATACCTAACATTCCAGGCAAAATATATGGTATATATAATCCCATTACTAGGCACCTACCTAGAGGGAAAAAAAATCCTTTTTTCACAAGGATATTTGCACTAAACTGTTTATCGCAGCTCAATTAACAATTGCAAAAACATGGAAGCAACCTAAATGCCCACTAACCTAGGAATGGATTAACAAGCTGTGGTATATGCATAGCATGGAATACTATTCAACCATTAAAAAGATGGAGACTTCACATCTTTTGTATTAATCTGGATGGAGGTGGAACAGATTCTTCTTAGTAAAATATCACAAGAACGGAGAAGCAAGAATCTAATGTGCTCAATTCTAATATGAAGACAGTAGATGAGTTAATATAAGGTGGGGGACAGGGGAGTAAGGGAGTGGGTAAAGGGGAGGGGAGTAGGGAGTCATGGTTTATGGCACACCTCTTAGGAGTGGGACACAATTATAAGAGGGACTTTACCTAACAAATGCAATCAGTGTAATCTAATTCTTTGTACCCTCAATGAGTCCCAAACAATAAAAAAACTTAAAAAAAAAAAAGATGAAGACTCCAATAAAGAGCAAAGAGTTATCTACAGGGTCTGAGGCTCTTCCATGGGGAAAGAAGAGGAGCAGTGCAGATGGCAGTGCAGGTGGGGTCCTGGGTGGCTGGGTGAGTCTCTGATGCACCTTTGGGCATAGTTATCTCTCAATGTCAACTGGCCATATCTCAAAATGCCTTAGGTGATGTGAGTGCTGAGAGATAGTCAGACCCTAGATATTCTCAACCATGTACAGTTAAGTTGCTGTCAGATTACAATGACAGTATTATATAATTTATCATATAATTGTAATAAATTAGAGAAATTCAGACTAAAATGAACAACAGACTCCCTTTCAAATCCTCTTTTACTTTGTCCAGAAATATCTCTTACTGTATCCTTCACTCGGTATCAGCCCCTCCTTATCTGTTCCCAATGCCCACCTCCCTGACTCAAGCTCCTTCAGTAAACAGCCCACCTCCAGGCTCTTCAGCCCTCCAGGACTGTTTTCTAGTAAAGGAATGGGCTGATGGAACCACAGCAAGCAGACTCACTTGTCAGCAGGTGTCATCATTAAAGTGGAGTCTTCTACGAGAAAAGGGAATTATTTCTACCCTTTGAGACATAACAGGTACAAGGGAAAATTCAAATTAAAAACAAGAAACCAAATTTTCCCTATTGAGTATAAGAAAAGAGAATCCTCCTCCCTCCTTTTTCTTAGGCCAATTACTTTAGAAAACTTGTAATTGTGAATTCTTTTTCTATGTCTCTAAAATATATGTAAATCATTTTTAAAGGCTAAATAGGCTTCGTGCTAGTGTGAAGATCAAAATGTCTTTCTCCAAGACCTGGGCACCATCCGTTTGAAACACAATCATAAAGAAGACAGCATCCCTATCTTCCAGTGTCTGTGGGAGAGCAGGTGCCCTAACTTAGACAGGCACCTCACTTCAAGCTGCAAGGACGCCTCCTGCCATAAAGATATGAAAAGTTTATCTGTCCTTTGGATAAAGCCAGCTAGCTAACACAGATGGTCACTCTGATTACAAGGTAAATTTCAGATGAACTACATATGACAAATTGTACTGTCTGGTCCTGCTACTATAAGGACAAGTTACTATTATTTATCTTGAGAACATGCACACATAATGGGTTGCATCTGCTTGTCTATTTAAAAGGTGGGGATCTTCTTCTGTTTTTGCAATCTCTTTAGCAGATTTCCCATGATGTATTTCACATTCTAGTTTAATATTATTCAGTAATAAAACTTTTCTTTCTCTCCTACCTTCATGGAGAGCTTTTCTGGATTGATAAATATGTGAGTGGCCTTGGGTTTCCATAAAAATACCATAGACTGGGCAGCTTAAATGACACACGGTTATTACATACAATTCTGAAGGCTGGGAAGTTCAAGGTCAAGGTTCCAAGAGATTTGGTTGCTGGCGAAGACTCTCTTCCTAGGTTGCAGACAGCAGCCTTCTGGTTGTATGCCCAGAGAGCAGTGAGAGAGGGAGCTCTGATCTCTATTCCTTTTCTAGCAAGGACACTAATCCCACCAGGAGGGCCTTACCCTCAGGACTCCATCTAACCCTAATAACCTCCCAAAGGCCCCACCTCCACATACTATGTCCTTGGGAGGAAGAGCTTCAGCATAAGAATTTTGGAAGGATCCAAGCATTAGGTTCATAACAAGAGAGAATTTTGTGTTAATTGTATTTTCTCAACACAGTCCCTCCTGCAGCCTCCACCACATCAGTCTGGAAGTGGGTGTGAGTGCAAAGCAGGCTGGGTGTTCTTATTCCCCCACCCCACATAAAACACTCTGAGGCAGGGTCAGGACAGGTAGAGATGAAGTTCTTCATGACTAGAAGCTAAAGGCACATGTTCTCACTAGTGATATCTTTAAAAAGCAAGAGAAGCCAATTGAGAAGGAAATCGAGGTTCAAATACCCCAGAAGAGAATTTTAAAAGGAATTCCCACATCTCCATATCAAAAGTGGACAAAGCTGTCATAGGTCGGGGTCACTCTGAGGGCCTGAGGGAGAGACTGGAATCCACAGGAGAAGGGGGGAAGTTCAGCAACAGTGTGGTCACACTGGAGACAAATCCTAGTTTGATTCCCTGGAAAGAATCTGGAGCACAAATCATAACACAAAATAATGACACCTCGAAGAGGAGAAGCTCCCCTCTGTATCCCCACACCGTCAGTCAATCCTGCTTACAAAGCTGTGGTTGTGGGGATGCAGCTTCCTGGTCAAGGTGACCCGTGTCAGCTGAGAGCAATTTCCCAGAAAAGAGGTCACCCCTGCACCATTAGCAGCCAGCTCTGTAGCAGTTAGGGAGCAGGTGCACAGCCCGACTTCTGAGCTGCTACAAATGACCAGGGAAATGGCTGTGGAAAATAAACAAGTACAGTAAATTGGCAGCCTGCTATAATGAGCCAAAATCACACGTGAGGACTTGACCCTGGTTTTAAGGAAAAGGCTGCAGGACCCCTTGGAGAACTTTAATTCTATTCAGCCGCTTCTAAGCATATGAAAAGAACCCTCTCTCCTCTCCTCCCCTTTCCAACCTTCTTTATCTGGCTGGGGAGGGTGTGTGTGTGTGTGTGACAGTTGAGCAGTGCACATTTGAGGATTTCTGACACTGCTTAGAGATCCCCTGAGCTCTTTTCCCAAAGTCTTGTGACTAGTATGAATGGAATTTCTAACCCCAGACCTGGTAATTCCAACATCCACATGGTAACTTCTGTAGTACAGTATAGAGACCTGGGTTCTCTTCTTGCTCAATATGGACTTGGAAAATTACTAAATATCTCTGGCCCTCAATTAATTCATCTGAAATGAGATACACTAACACAAGCCTTCCTGCTTTAGAGGACCAAGCAAGCTTGGGCCCAGGAGGTTGAGGTCTTAGCGATCTATAATGATACCTCTGCACTCTAGTCTGGGCAACAGAGTGAGAGTTAGTATCAAAAGAAAAAAAATGTACAGAGGATCAAGCCACATAGCAGATATGAAAGGGTTTGGAAAGGTCTAAAGCACGGTAGAAATGAAAACATTTAATTACCCTGACTATTAAGAGGATAAAAATCAGGGGGAAAACCTGTTGGATGGAAAATTTATTAACACACTGAAACTATGGCAGGGTGAAGAATTTGGGGGGAAGGCTTTCCTGGCGTCCCAACCACCAGGGAACCGCAGAGGACCCCCTGACAACTCAACAAGCTCCTAGAGAAGCAGCTTCCAAAGGACCTGTGAGTGTGTGACTCACAGAAAGGCCTGCCTATCTGCCAAGATTCAGGCTGTTACCTGGTGACAGAGTTTTTTACAGGGATATTTTACATCCGAGACCTGGCAAGTGGTTTCCGGCAGCACCCTCATATATTTTATAGTTTTTATTGTATTTCTGAGACAGCAATGATGGATGGCCTCTAGAAAGAATCCCATTCTCACATGAAAAGAAGAGAAAGAATAAAAAGTAAGCAGCTTTATGGCCACAGGAATGTTTGACGTCTGACCAGCACTAACTGTTACGTGTGGAGAGATGGAGAATTTTTCGGGAATGGCAGCACTGATTGCATTAGCCTTGAAACACTGGTCTCTTTAGGTTGTAAATTTCTGCAATCTCTTGAAGCAAGACTATTTGGAAGAACAGAGGAGAGAGGGTTGCAAAGGGGTGATGGAGGGAAATAATCCTTGCCTCAGGAGTAGAAAGGAAGCCCTCCTCTGAAACTTGAACCTTAGACAATCTCACGACAAAATACCACTAATCTCTACTGGCCTCAGAAGTAGAAAGGAAGCCCTCCTCTGAAACTTGAACCTTAGACAATCTCACGACAAAATACCACTAATCTCTACTGGTCTCCTGAATGAAATGCATACATTTGTTAGGTAGAAATTCAAAAACTACCACCCCTCGTCAAGAAAACAAATATAATTAGAAAAGTTTAAAATAAGAATGTGTTCACTCCTCTTACCAATGGGAAAAAAGAATCCGGAAGAATTAGGTAACTTAAAAATGATGGAAATACAGGATTTTCGTGTTTAGGAATCCTTAGATAGCCAGGTGTCGATGAGTGTTTATAATTCAGGAATGCCCTGAGACAAAATCCCAGTTTTCTGTGATAAGGATCCAAATTTCCAGAGTCACTGAGAAAGCGCTCTGCAGACAGTGAGGTGTGATATTATACAAACATGTGTATATGGAGAATTAGCCACAGTGATTTCGTGTATGGATAACTGCAGAGGAGACAAGTAAAACAAGGTAAAGCCACTGGGATGGGGAAAACAATGAAATAAATGAGCTCCTCATATTAGAAATCTTAAAAATCAAGAGCTCAATACAGTCTAGTTGAGCTGTAGGAGTGAGGAGGTTTCCCTTCTGCCCTCTGAAGCCCTGCTGAAAATGAATGGACAATGGACAGATTCATAGGAAAAAGGGCATAAACTAGATTTAACATGCATCAGCGTGTGGCAGTGAAGAAAAATGATTAGCCAATAACTCAGTCAAGTCCAGATGCTTACATATTCTTCCTCATAGAGGAAGGGGATATGGGGAAATCTGAGGGATAGCAAATGATTTTTAGGGGGAATGAATGGGCCCAAGGCTCAGACAATGGTTAGGAAGTGACTCTCTTTGGGAATTGAATGGAACCAGAGGACAAAGTTTGGGACAATAAACAATTTCCAAATTCAGCAAAATGTCTATGAAAAAAAAGGTCTTATTTAGTAAATTATTTGCACTTCTGGTGCTCTTTATTTTTAAGCAAATCTTTTAGAATATTGATATTCTGTGTGCTAAGAAAGTACATTCAAGGCAAAGAAAATTTAAGCTCAAAATATAATGTATTGTGTCCATGAAAGATGTAAACGCCTTAATGTGGGAAGAATTTTTGGATCTTGACCATGACCAAAAACTGTAGTGTAAAATACTAAAGTTTATCTGGGCTGTAGGTGTGGTGTTTAATTTGCAATCTCTTCCTCTGAGATATGGGTTTTTATTTTCTCTGGTTAATGTCTTCCATTCAATTTCCAAAGAAGTCACTTCCTAAGTATTGTCTGAGCATTGGGCCCATTCATTCCCCCTAAAAATCAAGGGAGAGGGAGAGAAGGAGAAGGGAGGAAGGAGGACAATTGGCGGGAATCTCACCTACTGGGCACAGTGTGAGGGTGTTCAGCAGCCCCCTGGGTGAAGGGCTCAACCACAACTTGAACTTTACCTTAGGACTAAAAACAATGTTACCTAAAAATGTGTACCCTCATATCAGAAATTTAAAAAAAAACAATATTGGGGGTCTTGTTTTCTGAGCCCCCACACTACTAATATTACTAAAAAAAAATCTTATATTGCTTTACGTGTAAAAAAAAGCCACAATTTAGTTGATGAATAAATTTTAGAAACTCAGTATTCCACTTAACACAAACTGGTTCATAAAAGTTAATATCAAAACGTCAGAAAAACGTTAATTGACCTGTAGTAACATAAAATGTAAAATAAAAGAATTACCTGCATTTCAATAGTCACTCACAAAAAGGGTTAAATCTCAGAAACCACAGCTGAAAAACACCATTTTTGTTTTAACAGTTTAGGTCACCAGGACTGCTGCTCAGGACCTCCACATTTCAGACCTGCAAACTCCGCTTTCCCCCACAGTGGTTTTTTCTTTTTAGTGAACTATATATACCCTTCGGTTTGCTTTCTCTGATATTTGCTCTGACTGTTATCTACTTCATTCCTGCCCTCCTCTTTACACTTTTTTTTTAATTTGGTGCTTGGTGAAGGAGTCGGATTGACAGCCCCAGAGACCAAAATCCTGTTTACTCAGAGAAAAAATAAAGAGAGAAGCCCTGTGCCTGAGAGCTCCCTGACCTGTGGAGTGCTCTAGCCTTACCGCTAAGCCCTGGCACTCAGACAACTTCCCTAGAGTCTTGGTGACCTGGAAGGGAAGGCACAGTGCTGCCTTCCGGAGATCTAATTCTTGGCATTTAACGTGGGTGGTAAATGAAATCTGCAAGGAGATATAGAACCTCTGCATCTCCTAGCTGTCCCATTTCTTACCCCCAATTACAGTGGACTTGGCATAGCTCAGGTATTACATTTTCAAAACTCCTGGGTATGTGTGTGCGTGTGTGGATACAGACATATACTTGCATGCATACCTGCAGGTGTGTATGTACCTTTAGTGAATTCTCTGTCTTTCCACATATTCAATTACCCAATAACCTTGTTATATTGCAGGTTTTAATTTGAATGGTTTAATATAAGGCCCCAAATTCTTCATTTCTAGTAAGTTCTTGGGTGGTATTGATGCTATGGCAACTGCTATGTGTCCTGGAGAAAACAGAGGTATATTACACCCAATCACGGACATTTCTCTCTCTCAATTATTTCTAGAGTTGGTTCTACAACAGAAATTAGGATGTTACTGTGACCCGTAAGCCACTGAATCCCTCCAGGGTAAACAAACATTGTTACCTTCTTTGTTAGTTCAGTTCATCATGGTGACAAACATTGATGGAATAAGGAAATCAGCTATTCAGGAAGAATCTGCATTTTCCTAATAAATTTTCTATTGTGTATAAAGCACTGGACCAGCAGTACTTGGCCCATCTTTAGAGCCTAGGAAACGTGTACCTCACCATTATCTTCAAACTTAGGTGAGATGTTTATTGGCATAAGACCTCTCAGCAGGTTAGAAACCTGCTGAGGAGTTTACAACTAAAAAGAATCATTTATTAACCTACCTTTAGCTGGAGATGAGACTAAATTTCATCCTCTAAACAATCTTTTGTCTTTTTATCTTCTTTAATCATAGTGGTTACTTTTAACATGCTACCATTTTGACTAACAATGAATAATATGACATTTTTTTAAGTAGCTAAAAGCAACTTATGTACTCTAAATGTTAATTTTTTTTCTTTTACCTTAAGAGAATTCAGTGCCCAGACTACTCACCTATCCTCCAGGCAGAATCTTAAGGCACTTCTGTAAGGTTCATGTGGCAAGATCTATTATTAGCATCCCTCATGAAAATTTTAATTTTTTTCTTCATAATGGTTGGCCATAACTGTAAGTTGGACCCAAACAGAACTATTTAGTGAATTTCCAAGGAACTCCTTTTCCAAAGTGGTATAAAAACACACACGCAGAAATAGAATATTGAGGAGAGAAACTTTTATAGGCAAAGACTTCTTTAGGGTTGGAAGTTGGGAGTTTTTGAGTGGAGAATTATAAAAGGATATCGGAGTACACAAACATCTTTTGGAAAACAATCAGTGTGATAGAGACAGCCCCCCCGCCCCCCTGAGCACCAGAATCCCTTATACATATCTACACAGCAAGAAAACAAAACTAAAATGTAAGCAAACTTTCTACAGGAACATATTTCACATCATTTTCCTTTTTTTAATGTTTTTACTTATTCTTAGTTTTTTTAACCCCACATCTTGTTCAGGGCCTGATCAATAAGACATCTATAGGCAAAATGCCTATATGCCTCCGGCCAAAAAAAGCCATTTGAGAGAGAGCAATGAAAAGACTTTTTGCAGGCACACTTGTGAGAAACTAAGGCAGAATCCCATGTGGCCAGATTAGTTACAGGCCTAACATGACCAAGGCTTTGGCTGGAATAGCATTTCCAGACTGCGTTAAGGAATTAAGGTTGACTTTATAAGGCCAATGAAAAAGTCCTTTGGAAAACTGGCCAGATACCCATCAGTAACCTTTCCTGATCTGTGGTGTGTGACGAAGGTCACTTACTGACGGGTCTGGGAATGGTGATGTGCTAGGGGACCTCAAGAGAAGAGGAATTTACCCAATGCATACAGGTATCTAATGGCACAGATGAAACCTGGGCTAATGAAAGGCTTTCGAGAAGTCCAGCCTGAGAATTCCTTATAAAAGGCTCCATCAAAAACCCTCTAACTTAGAGCAGAGGTTTGCACACAGAGGCCTACATGGGAGCAGAGGTTTGCACACAAATTCCTGTATGCCCAAGAAGTTTCTCTGTGCTTTGCTTAAAGATTTGAAGTAACTGCCTCCAAATGGCATGGTTAGTGGAATAGATTTCAAATCATCTCTTTCCCCTGTAGTCTTAGGCTTCATCAG
>CAUYTI010028752.1:0-23487 GCA_963575145.1 Galago senegalensis
GTTCTGAAACTATCTGCTATCTGAATTTCAGAATCTCTTGGCATGTCTGGAAAGTTTTCTTTCATAATTTCATGACGAAGAGCCTCTGTGTTTTGCGAAGCTACTTCGTCACCTTCAGGGATTCCTATAAGGTGAATATTAGTTTTCTTTGAATTATCTGAGAGCTCTCTGAGAGTAAGATCCATTTTTGCTCTCCATTTCTTTTGATCTTTGCGCTCCTGGGCTTCTTCAAATACTTTGTCTTCAATGTCGGAGATCCTTTCTTCTGCCTATTCTACTCTGTTATGGAGGGATTCCATCATATCTTTCAGATCCTTGAGGGCTGCAACCTCTTGTCTCAGTGTTTCAAACTCTTTGGTCATTTTATCTTTGAAATCGTTGAATTCTTGAGACATCTTTTAAATGATTTCTTGAGATATTTTTTGAATAATTTCTTGAAATTCTAATTCCCTCCTTTCTTTCATTCTATTAATCTCATTTGCTATCCAAATTCTGAACTCCATTTCTGACATCTCAGCCATCTGTTTATGGATGGGATCTTCAATTTCATCTGCCCCATTTTTCCTTGGGGGAGTTGATCTACTCTGTTTATTCAAGTTGCCAGAGTTCTTCTGCTGATTCCAGCCCATACTGAGTTTACCTTGTTTGGAGACCTTATCAGAACTGTTCAGTTGGTGGCTTCTTCTGGTTGCCCAGAGAGACAGGCAGAGCGTGTCTATTGTCTTCTCCCTGTTCTTAGGCCCTGGTGTGACCAGGGTGCAGCGGAATGGCAGCAGCTGCACAGAAGCGTGCATAACCAGATTAGACCTCGTTTGGCCTGCCGGGGCAACTGGGAGGCAGGACACCGGCACTGGCCAGATCAGTCCTAGTTTGGCCCCACCAGGGCAATTAGGGGAACAGGGGAACTTCAGCAGCTAGATCAATCTTAGTTCAGCCCCCCTGGAACAACCAGGGGACAGGGAATGGCAGCGGTAGTGCAGGGCACATGAGCGACCAGATCAGTCCTAGTTCAGCCCTGCTGGGGTAGCGAGGGGTGGGCAGGGAAACTGGAAGCAGAGGACTTCTTCGCCGTCGCCCACTGGACGCACGTGGCACTAGCAAGCCAATCTGGGCCTTCCTGGCGTGGGAGCCCAGAGCAGGGAACTCCTCTGTCACTGCCTGCAGGACACATGTGGCTCTAGCAAACAGTTCTGGGCTCGCCTGGAGCAGTAGGCTCCTCCACCATGGCTCTGTGTGTTGCATGTGGCTCTAGCAAGCAGTTCTGGTCCCCCCACCCCAACATGGGTGTCTGGAGCAGGGAACTCCTCCACCACCACCTGTGGGGCATGCATGGCACTAGCAAGCTGATCTGGGCCCTCCAGGCACGGAAGCCCAGAGTGGGGAACTCCTCCACCTCCACCCACGGGATGCACGTGGCTCTAATAAACAGTTCTGGTCCCACCCAGAGCAGTAGACTCCTCCATCACCTCCCATGAGGAGTCCCCAGTGGGGGACTGCCACCTGTGGGGCCACCTGTGGGGCGCTGCCACCTGTGGGGTGCGTGTGGTTCTAGCAAGTAGTTCTGTGCCTGCCCGAAGCAGGGGACTCCTCTGTGGCCACCTGCTGCCTGTGGGAGGTATGTGGCTCTAGCAAGCAGTTCTGGCCCACCCAGAGCCCTGGAGCAGGGTTCTCTGCCACTGTGGGGCGTGCAATTCTAACAAGCAGTTCTGGGCCCACTCTAAGTTGGGGACGCCTCTGCTGCTGCTGCCCGCAGGGTGTGGGAGGCTCTAGCAAGTAGTTCTGTGCCTGCCTGGAGCAAGGGACTCCTCTGTGGTCACCCGCCACCCGTGGGAGGCATGTGGCTCTAGCAAGCTGTCTGTCTGGGCCCGCCCAGAGCCCTGGAGCGGGGGTCTTCTCTGCCACCCATGGGGCTCACGACTCTAGCAAACAGTTCTGGGCCCTCCCAGAGTGGGGGACTCCTCCGCTATTGCTCACAGGGTGCATGAGGCTCTAGCAAGTAGTTCTGTGCCTGCCAGGAGCAGGGGATTCCTCTGAGGACACCCGCCACCTGCGAGAGGCTTGTGTTTCTAGCAAGCCATTCTGGGCCCACCCAGAGCCCTGGAGCAGGGGTCTCCTCTGCTGCCCGTGAGGCACATGACTCTGGCAAGCAGTTGTGGGCCCTCCCAGAGTGGGGGACTCCTCCACTGCAGCTCACAGGATGTGCGAGGCTCTAGCAAGTAGTTCTGTGCCTGCTCAGAGCAAGGGTCTCCTCTGTGGCCACCTGCTGGCCATGGGAGGTGTGCGGCTCTAGCAAACAAATCTGGCCCGCCCAGAGCCCTGGAGCGGGGATTTCCTCTGCTGCCTGTGGGGTGCACAATTCTAGCAAGCAGTTCTGAGCCTGCCCTAAGTTGGGGACTCCTCCACCGCAGCCCATGGGGCGCGCAAGGCTCTAGCAAGTAGTTCTGTGCCTGCCCAGAGCAGAGGACTCCTTTGTGGCCACCTGCCACCAGCAGGAGGTGTGCGGCTCTAGCAAGCCATTCTGGGCCCACCCAGAGCCCTGGAGCGGGGATTTCCTCTGTTGCCCTTGGGATGCACAACTCTAGCAAGCAGTTCTAGGCCCTCCCAGAGTGGGGGACTCCTCTGCTGCCACCCACAGGGTGCACGAGGCTCTAGCAAGTAGTTCGGTGCCTGCCTGGAGCAGGGGACTCCTCTGTGGCCACCTGTCGGCTGTGGGAGGCGTGTGGCTCTAGTAAGCAGTTCTGGGACCTGCTTTGTACCTGTATTTTGTGTTCTTAAATGCTTTTCCTTGGATTTACAGCTTGCTGAACTTTTTTCTGGGCTCAGCTCCCTGTCTTTGGCTTCGTAGATTCTGATTCCATCCAGTTTTTCTTCCTTTGCTCAGGAGCCTCTGACCAGGGTTGCTACCAGTTGGCCATCTTCCCAGAATCCCTCTTATTGACCTTTTCAAAAAACCAACTTTTTGATTTATTGTATAATCTTTTTGTTTTCAATTTCATTTAATTCTGTTCTAATTTTGGTTATTTCTTTTCTTCTGCTGGGTTTGGGGTTGGAATGTTCTTCCTTTTCCAGTTGCTTGAGCTGTCCTATTAAGTTGTTGATTTCCTCTCTTTCCATTCTTTTGAGGAAGGCTTGTAATGTCATAGATTTTTCTCTCAGGACTTCTGGTAGTTTGTGTCTTCATTATCGTTTTACTCCAAAAATTTGGCAATTTCTCTTTTAATCTCATCTATGACCCAGCTATCATTTAGCTTAAGATTAGTTTCCATGTCTTTATGTGAATTTGTGGATTCCTGTTGTTACTGAGTTTAACTTTTATTCCATGATGGTCTGAGAAGATACAAGGAATAATTTCTTTTTTTTTTTTAAATTTGCTGAGGTTAGCTATGTGACCTAAGATGTGATCAATTTTGGTGGATGTTCTATGGGCTGATGAGAAGAATGTGTATTCAGTTTGGTTAGGATGAAATGTTCTGTAGATGTCTATTAAATCCAACTGTTGAATGATTAATTTTATGTCTAAAATTTTTTTGCTTAGTTTCTTATTGGAGGCTCTATGCAACACAGCCAAAGGGATGTTAAAATCTCTGACTATAATAGTGCTGGAGGAAATCAAGTTACTCATGTGAGTTAGAGTCTCTCTTATAAATTGAGGAGCATTCTGATTGGGTGCATAAATATTAATAATTGAAATCTCATCATGTTGAATGTTTCCGTTAACAAATACAAAGTGGTCATCCTTATCTTTCCTTACTTTTTTGGTTTAAAGCCTATTGTATCTGTGAATAAAATTGCAACACCTGCTTTTTTCTGATTGCCATTTGCCTGAATTATAGATGATTATCCCTTCACTCTGAGTCTATATTTATCTTTTAAGGTTAAGATGAGAATTCTTGTATGCAGCAGATATCTGGCCTGAGTTTTTGTATCCATTCAGCCAACCCGTGCTTCTTTTCTTAATGTGTCGAAATCTTTGGTGATTTTGTCTTTGAACTCATTGAATTCTTGAGACAACTTTGGAATTATTCCTAGAATTTTTAATTCCACCTTCCATTCTGTTAATCTTATTTGCCATCCAAATTCTAAATTCAATTTCTGATATCTCAGCCATCTGTTTATGAATGGGATCCTCTGGTGTGGCTGGTTTATTGTTCCTTGGGGCAGTTGATCTGCTCTGATTATTCATGTTGCCAGAGTTTTTCTGCTGATTCCACCCCATGATTGTTTTTCACCATTTGGCTAGATGAGTAGGTAAGGTGAAATTGGATTAGGGGCTTCTGTGGTTGTGGTTGACCAGCCCTTTACCAAAGACTAGGACTAGTGACTGCAGCTTTTCATTTATAGCTTTGCAAAGGACCTGTACAGTACTATAGCCTGAGACTCTGGAGACCTGCTTGGTATGGTGGGGCTAGGTGACTCTGTCTTGTATTCAGCTGATCTCTATCAAATCCTAGTGAATCAGTGACTCTGGGTTGAAGTCTCAGCTGTGTAGAAATACAAGCATCTAAGACATCCCTCCCCCAAAGGCACTAACTAGAAGAGGAAAATCAAATCTTCCCACTACAACAGAACCAGGTTACCACCTTGGAGGGTCCTTGGTTGATTTTTCCAGTTCAAGAGTTCCAAACCAATTGTCCCAATCAGCACCCACTTTCTAGCAGAAGAGTTCAAAAGTACTCTAGCAACTAGATAGCAGGAGTCTACTGGTGGCTCAAGTGTGGCTTGCTCCATTGTTCTGTGGAGTCAGAAAGGGCTGTCCAGTAGAAGGTTTGGCCCAGGGGGGCTGATGCCTCTTTCCCCACCTTGCTCCTCCTTCACCACTGGACTCTGGTAACCCAACCACCACCAGTCTCTGTTAACTCAGTCTCTGTGGCCCAGTTCTGTCCAGTAAGCAAATGTGCCAGGGCTTTGTGCCTGCCAGAGTCAAGTAAAGTCAATTCTTCTTCCTCTTAGCCACCACCCTCAGCCACCAGCCAGCAGGGGGAGCTGAAGTCTGCCTGCCTCAAGTACTCAATGGCAACTGGGGAGTGTTCCACCTGAGCGCAATCTAAACCTGAGGATATCCAGACAGCGAATGTATTTCTCCCTCAGCCATTGCACCTTTGCCCCAACTGTTCTTCAACTCTGGTATCCCTACAGGGCAAGGTCTGGCTCCCTCTGGCAGTCCACAGAGTTGGGGCAAAATTAGAACCCAGAAGAATCGCTCTATTAATGCTGATGTTGGGTGGGAGGTGTCTCCACTTCGGTTCGTGCACCTCAGCAGTTCCTGAGTCTCCACCCGTCACACAGAGACCCAAGCCTATGCCTGCTGCTGAGATACACTTTCTCAGAGCCAGGCCAGATACCTTCCCCTCTGTGTCTTTCTGCACTGTTACCCGATTCACAGATATAGCATACCTACACTGCCAACGTCTATGCAATGCCTAGTCCTAGCCAAGAAGTGTGGACATTCTGGTCTCTGCAGAGGTTGGACTTCTAGACCAGGCAATGGGGGAAGGGTAGACTGGAAGTTCAAGGTGGCAGGGAAAACATTTGTTCAAACTTCCTGCCAGACAAGGGAATTCCTAGGTTCACAGCAGAGATTGTCAAGAGAAGGACTCCTAGCTTCCAGCAAGTCACTCCAGTGGGGTGAGAGAAGAGAACCTCAGTTTACCACTCACTAGCAGAGATACCACAGCAAGCAAGAAACTCTCTTGAGGGAGGGGATGGACATGCATCCTCCTTTGGGTGGGTTCTGTACCTGAAATTTGTTTCTTTGGAGTCGCAGCTTGCCTCAGGAGAGAAGACATGCAATTATGTCTCTCTTCTCTTAGCTTGGCTCCCACCTTTCAGCTTTGTTGGGTTCTTTCTGGCCGTTCTCTCTCTCTCTGGACTGGAGCTTCTATTGAAAGCTGGCTCTAGTCAGCCATCATCCCCCATTCCCCCTTGTTCTTGTTGAATGTAAAAATTGGAGTTAGGGAAAATAGCCAACCTGAGGATTTGGCAAAACACAAGACATGTCAAAACAAAATGAACAAATAAACGAACAAAAAAGCAACCAGACACAAGCACACAGATGCACAGACAATCACAAACAAATAAACAAACAGACAAAACAAAAAAATAAAAAAACTCTAATAGCCTGATGTAAGCACTCTCAGCAACCATAAGAAAGGAAGAAGAGAAAAAGAATAAAATAGTATTAATAATAATTAACAAAATTAACAATAACTCCTATAAGAAAGAAAATGAAAAAATGGAAAAGAGCTAAAAGAATGAGCAAAGAAAAAAGAAAAAAAATAAACGGCACCACCAACAATAATATTATTCATATATATATATATATAAAATCAAACATATGTATGCCATAAGGATCAACTTTAGTAGGAATATGTTTATGTTGCAATATACTTTCTGGACACCAGGTGGCGCCATGAGTGGTTCCCACGCTTATACCTGATTCATGGTTTGCACTGTTTTTGGTGGTTGTCTGGCTACCCGCTTGGAGCTTAGACCCTGCTGAGTTGTTGATTCCACCGATCTCAAAAAATCTTCATAGGCAGGTTTCATAAATTCTCCCTGCAACAGTTCCCGTGAAATGCAGGGTATCCTGGACCTGCTTTGGGTGTAGGATGGCTGCCTGCAGATGAGATGCAAATCGCCACACCTGGCCCATGTGAAAAGGTGCCTGTGGGAGTCACCATTTCTGAAATTTCAAAATATGTCTGCTTCCTGACCAGGATCCTTCCCACCCGAGTGTCTCTCTGGCTGCCTAGCCCCAGCGGTGCCACTCCAGAGGCATCCCCTATCTGACTGCCAAATTCCACTCAGGAGTCCATGCTTCACCAATTGTTCCACACAATACCTCTCCTCCATGGGCGAAGGGCTGGTTATCGCCTCTGCCCGCCACTTCAGCAATGGCACAGAAACTTTTCTGGCAATCTCCACATCTCTGGATTATACTTTGAGTCCAGCAATCCACCACTCTGCTGCATACCCCAAACTGCATGTCTACACCAATATTCCCTGCTGGGAATGATCTAGCCCACTCACTCTCACCTGTTGTTCCGTGAGAGCTGAGCTAAATGTCTATCCCGTCCACCATAAGGCTCCACCTCCTATACCCTGCCGAACTGTTGATTTCATGGATCTCAAAAAATCTTCACAGGCAGGTTTCACAAACTCTCCCTGCAACAGTTCCCGTGAAGTGCAGGGTATCCTGGACCAGTTTTGGGTGTAGGATGGCTGCCTGCAGGTGAGACTCAAATCGCCACACTTAGCCCATGCAAAAAGGTGTCTATGGCAGTGGCCATTTCTGAAATTTCAAAATATGTCTGCTTCCCAACCGGGATCCTTCCTGCCTGACTGTCTCTCCGGTTGCCTAGCCCTGGCAGTGCCGCTCTAGACAGGACCCCTTTCTGGTTGCCAACTTCCACTCAGGAGTCTACACTTTACCAATCTTTCCACACAACACCTAGTTTCCCCACGAACTGGGAATTGTAATCCTCCCTGGGGAAGGGGCTGGTTGCTACAGCTGCCCCTCTCCCGCAGCTGCACAGAAATTTTTCTGGCGGTCTCCACAGCTCCGGATTACACTTCAAGTCCAGCAATCCGCCACTTCACTGTACACCCTGAACTGCCTGTCTACACTAATATTCCATGCCAGGAAAGGTCTAGCCCACTCACTCTCACTTGTTGTTACGGGAGAGCTGAGCTAAGCGTCTATCCCGTCTGCCATCTTGTTTCACCTCCTCTCCCCAGTTTTCTAATACCTCTTGCTAATCCCTCCTCACCTGCCCTTCCCACCTTTTATTTTTTTTTTATTTTTTATTAAATCATAAACATATAGATCATGTATACATTAATGCATTTATGGGGTACGATGAGCTGATTTCATATAGAAATAGGAATGCTTACATCACACTGGTTAATATATGCCTCATCTCATTTACTTTATTGTGTTAAGACATTTATACTCTATACTAATAGAGCTGGCCTGTACCCTTGCATTATGTACCATATGTGTGATCCCACCATTCACCCTCCCTTGATCTGACCTCCCCCTCCCATCTTATTAATTTATGCTATGTAACACTCAGGGAAATTGCTAAGAAAATGATTCAAAAATATAGTAAAAGAAATAAAAAGGGACTTAAAATGGTACACTAATTATATCTGTTTAACACAAAAGAAGGCAGTAGTGGAGGAACAACAAAACATAAGACAGAACATAGGGACAACAAAAGCATAAGAGGTGTAGAAAACAAATAGAAAAATGATAGCTATAGATCCTAAAGTATTAGTAATTATATTAAATATAAATGCATTAAACATTTAATCAAAAAGGAGATTGGCAGAATGGACTATAAAAAACAATCCAACAATCATATTTTCATAGAGAAAATAGAAGCCATCAGAGGGGAAATTCTTCATTTCTGGCCACCAACAAGGCAACCCTTGTTCACGCTATGGATCTGATAAGTCAGTCAGACTGTGAGAGAAGCCCTTGGCAATGACTTTTGAAAAGAAACTCTGCACATTTAAATGAATGATGGACAAACCACTTTGTATAAAACTAAGGGAATGTGGACCTTTTCCCACTGCCACCAACAGAACCAGGATGGATCCTGGCTGTGTTACTAGGGATAGACTCAGCAATGAAATTGTTTAGTGGCTGCTTTCCCAGGAATCTTGTTCTTCCCTTGGCATTTAAAATGGGTCCCATGTTTTCATGTGGCTTTCCCTTTAATTCTGTTTTAAGGGGTGTTATTCCATTTATATTTCATATGCAGGAGATCAGATTGTGAACCAATTTTCACCCTATACTCAACTATGTCTGGTGTAGGAGCAGAGTGTGCTTTTGAACAGTCTCTCCTTTTGAAAATTACTTGAGGTCTGCTTTTTGTAATGCCTTGGCCTAATGTTAAAGCATCTGTCAAGGAGATTGTTTTTTATTATTCATTTACTTTTAAGCTTGGGAAGTGTAGGTGGTATGAAGGGAGGAGAGGTTTGGTGGAAGGGAGGAAAAGAACAGTGTACTTATGTACCATGGTGGTGAGAATGTTATGCTCTGCTTTTATTCTTGGAGAGAAATTATGTATAGCTTTATGCAGGTAACCTTATCCCTCCCCACAAAAGGCACTGGGACATATGGGAACAAAGAGATATTCTTGCATTTGCTAAAAGAAGGAAGGAGGGAAGGAAGGAAGGGAAGGAAGGAGCTCTATTCCTAAAATTCCTTTATGCCTTCATGATTATTATACATATTTTTTTATAAGCCTATACTGGGTTCCAGCACAAGAGGGAGTTTAAATAATTCCAAAGGTCTGTTTGGATGCTCTGGTTCTCTCACCCCTGACCTGGGTGATAATGGCAGTGGAGAGGTTGAAAGTTGCAACGTGGGGAGGGATGGGAGAAATGTTGCTTTCTTTGTCACCCAGAGTCCCTGGATATATTTCTCCTGTGGTACCAGAGGGTTTGTGTTGTCACTGAAGCTCAGAAGAAAGATAATCACAGTGACTGAGACACACAGAAATTGGGCTTATCTGGGACTACAGTGATCCTGGGTTACTCCCCAGGAAGTGCAGTTGTTTTATTGCTACTAATGCACAGAAGGCTGTAAAGGGGGAAAATGATAAATGAGCCCAAAATGTTCTTTTTTTTTCTTCCAAAAACCAAATTCTTTTTTTTCTTTTTTTTATTAAATCATAGCTGTGGAGCCCAAAATGTTCTGTTGCGTCTTAGCGCATTGATTTAAAAGGCGGAGGTATAATTTCCTTGAGATTTTTACAGTCATGGACATCTCGCAGGAGCCTACAACATGTGCAGCACTTGTAGTATTCTTTGCAAAGGACCGTAAAAGTTTATAGAAAAATGAATCCACTTGGGCATGAAGGAGACCTGGCAGCACCACCTTCCTGGCTGAGAAGTTTGTTATTTCATATTCCAGCCCAAGCTGCAGAACGTTATGTGCCTATGCTTGAGGACTTGAGGAGAAAACAGAGCTGGAATCTCTTCTCTGCCCTTTTCTCCATACATGGACACCCTGGTCATGCTGATGGTGTCCCTGATGTGTGCTGGGTGCTTTCTCACCTATGTTATCTGCTTCACCTCTTCCTACAGCCCTGTTGGTCGCCCTCCGCTTTTTCCACAGCAGTGCATACATATGTAGGCGGACAATTTCAGGTGCACATATTGGTTTGGGAAATTTTCAGGCCGAAACATCAGTTTCTGAAGTCTGGATTTACCATTACACGGGGAGGAAGAGGTAACCAGAGACAGCGTCCTATCATAGAAAGAATGTTGGATTGGGACTGGCAGACCTCCATTCTGGTCTCAGCTCTGAGTCCTTCATATACCACTTGATTTCCTTTTGAGGAATTCCATTTCTCATTTACATAGGGAGGACGTTGGATTCGAATTTCTCTGTCTCTTATTGCTCTCATGCCAAATAAACCAGGAATTAACATCCAGTAGAACTCAGCCATACAACATAAAGTGTAGGAAGAAGGCAAGAAGGAACTAGGCCAAAATGTTTTCAGAGGTTTCCTTTGGGTGGTAGGATTATGAGGAAGCACTAACTTTAATCTTCTTAGCATCTTCTAAATCTTCTATGATGTATGTGTATTGTATTTGGGATCTAAAGAACGTTGTAAAATTTTTGAACCATTTGGTGAAGATGGTACCGCCTTTATATTCCATTATCTCCTTCTCCAGGTAGGCCTCTGTTAAGGCAGCTAGACCAACACCACACCTCCACTGAGTCTTCTCTGCTTAACCCAGATCAGTTCCAGGCGCAGCCAGGACACGCTTCTTTGTTGCTTTGAATGTCCTAGACTTTCTGGTATGTGTGTGTGGTTTATGTATGCAACTAGATTAAAAACTCATCGAGATTGGGAAGTGTGGGTCTTCTGCTTGATTTTATTTGTTTGTTCGTGTTTTACAGCTGCTCTGGCCCTGCACATTATAGGCACATCCCATTGCTTGTTGATGGAGTGAATGAGTGAAAGATTATATTCCAGTGTTTTGGATCTAGCAGTTTCTTCCCTTCCTTGGCCAAAGAAACTGATAGGACTTGGTGCTAGGAGCCAAGACGGGACTCTAAAACATCCTATCAGATGTGGCTGCTGTCTTCCAGCAGCTTGCAGCCCAGCAGGGGAGCTTATACACATATGAATGTCTGCAATTAAAAACTGTATGATGGTGCCACAGGGAGGATGGAAACTTCAGAGCACAAGATTCCTAAGAAGGGAGAATTTGTTCCAACAAGATACCAGAGAAACCTTCCTTGGTTGGCCTCTGATGTCAGAGGGTTGTTCGTAGCCAGTTCAGCTGACAGCCTCCCACCTCTGCTCAGCACATGTGTCTTTCTACCTCAGGGCTTTCCCTAATGCTACGGAAGCTGGCTTGGTCCATGTGCAAGAGCAGCCTGACAGTGGGCAGACGATACTGCCCATTTGGGTAATTTCAACCAATAGAACGTGGGACCTGGTGGTTAAAGGTCCCAGCCTCCAATTCTTTGAAGGAAGGACACTTCTGAGAGGCATCCTGTAGTGTCTCAGGGATCATTGTGGAATCGACCTCTCTTTGCTTGTGGCATTAATCGCAGTAAAGAATCCTTACATTAGCTTTTTCTCTATCTGTTTTATTCTTTGCTGAATATGGCACTCAAGTTCTTGTCTCAGGCTCTGTTTTGGGAATGATCTAAACTAAGACAGAAGCCACTGTGGGTTAGGAGGCATTTAAACTAGGCCTTGTTCACAGGCAAAGACAAGGAGAATGGGGGAGGTTTTAGGTGGCAGCATATTTTAAGGAATGTATGGACAGCACGTACATATTTGGTATAATAATTTTGAAGTTCCTTCCATCAAGATGTGAATCTGTTCTCTCTACATCTCAATCTGAACTGGCCTTTGACTTGCTTTGTTCAATAAAATGCTGCCAAAGTGTGGTCGTGTGGGTTCTAAGCTGGGGCCTCAAGTGGCTCAACAAAATTCTGCTCCCATTCTCATAAAGCTGCCACTGCCATGTTTTTAAGTCAAGACTAGCCTGCTGGTGGTTGAGTGACCTTGTGAAGCAAAGATAAGTTGTCCCAGCTGGGGAAACGTAGGGTCTCAGTCCCCGGCCAGTCCACCAACTCACATGAGTGAACACAGACGGACCAGAATGTTTCAGCTGAGCTCCATGCAAATCACCAACTTGAAGAATTGTGTTGTTTAAGAATTGTGTTGCTTAAGCTAAGATTTGGAATGGTTTGCTATGCAAGGAAAGCTAATCAATATATCAAGGAGGAAATGGCAGTTTAGTTCTTTGTGAATGGACACAAATCCTCCCAAGGAAGCAGGGTAATACTCAGGAATTTTCTTAGGGATGATTTAGATGGATATCATTTCTGTTCACTTTGGGGGCAGTTCTGTGCCTATCTGTGAGAGTGTTTTGGACCCGCACGCTTTTGGGAGAGACTAATCCTATAGAATTACCCCTTGGGATGACAAGCCCTTCTTGGCATCCTAGAGCTGTGACACTGCTACCAGTAGCTTGGCTCCCTTGTGCCATTGGTTTGCTTGGCCTAGCTTCTGCCCACCTCCCTCTGCCACACTCCCAAGGCCAGCTCTGTCCCAGACAGTGAAAACTTTGTAGGACATCCCTGGCTCCATCTGCCTGTCTGGTTGGGCGTCTGCCTATTGCCTGTGGCCACGCCACCAGACACCCGGCCTACTAGTGCCCTTGTGTTGCCCCTCCCTAGCTCCAGCCTGTTTGTCAAGTCTCCTTGGCCTGCCTGAGCCAAGCCCTGATTTTGACAATATCCCAAGGGCAGCTGTAGCTCTTCAGCTGTGCTTCATGGTGGCCTTGGAGAGTTTCCACCTCCCACCCAGCTCCCAGAAGCCCCAGGAATGTTGGGAGAGCTTTGACCTAGACCTGGCTCACCTCACACCATAACTAACCAGTTTATTATAGCATGCAATAAACCTCAAACCAGCTTGACTCAGATTCTTAAAGGGCTAGTTCCAACCACCCCATGTCACGCCAGCAGAAGCATAGTGCTAATTGTGTTTAAGAACCTCTTTATCTAGCATTGAAGTGGGAAAAATGCATTTTCAGCCTCCCACAGCATCCACTTTGGGTCTTTCAAGGGATGTGAGAGTCTTCCTAATAATTGAACTAATATGTTGTAATTAGAATTCTTACATTTTTCTTCTGCATTTGTTTTAAGAGCTGAACGTAGGAACAACACTAGGACTGAATATTGGCCACTTCTACAGTGGGAGGTTGGTCAATAATAATCATCGTGATAGTATAACAGTCAGTTGTTCATTTCAAAATAAATTATATACATTGTCTTATCTTACTGAATCCCCATGATACACTTGCTCTGTGAAGTAGATATTGTTACCCTATTTTATAGATGAGGAAACAGAGGTCCAAAGGCTAATTTGCACAATTTCATAGAATACAATTAGGCAACCAGGCTTAGAATCCAGGTCACGTGCTACTAGAGTTTGTGCTGTTAGCTCTGTATCTTGATCTTGACGTGTGGCAGACAGGCCCTAAGTGCGTGGTTTTTACATCTTAATTAAATCTGTGAGCCATGATGGTAGAATTTTTTTCAATAATTGAAAAAACAATTGGGAGTGAAATTTATTTATTCTGTTTAATTATACCAGTCAGTGTCAGCTCCTCAAAGCAGGAAAATTAATTCCAGAATAGAAAATTCAACCATAATTTTACCATCTGGAGATAACCACTGTTAACACCTGAATATTTATTCTCTTTATTTTGAATGCTTTAAAATATTATGTTGATAATAAGATAATTTTAGAAAGTAGGGACTCAAAAAGGAGGAGATAAAAGTCATCCCAAATTCTACTATATTATTAGTTTTCCAGAATGCTGTGTGGATGTGTGTGCTTAGATCATATTGGTTTATAATCTGAGCTTTGTAATTTAATAATACAAGCAGTCCCCGAGTTACTAAAACCCTACTGATTTACTACTTGTTCTTACTAACAGAGTCTATTACTGGTAATAGGTAAGTGTACCTGTTCCAGCTATATGCAAATTCAACTTAAGAATAAACCTATAGAACCTATCTCATTCTTTTTTTTTCTTTTATTAAATCATAGCTGTGTACATTAATGTACAATGTGCTGGCTTTATATACCATTTGAAATATTTTCATCAAACTGGTTAACACAGCTTTCACTGCATTTTCTTAGTTATTTGGTTAAGACATTTATACTCTAAGTAAATTTCACATGTACCCTTGTAAAATGCCCCGTAGGTTTGGTCCCACCAATTATCGTCCCTCCACCTGTCCTCCCCACTCCCCTACCTATCTCATTCTTAGCTCAGGGACTTCCTGTATTTTGTAAATGTCTTTCCTCTAAAGCAGCAGTTCTCAACCTGTGAGTCACCACCCCTTTGGGGGTCGAACGACCCTTTCACAGGGGTCACCTAAGACCATCCTGCCTATCAGATATTTATATTATGATTCATAACAGTAGCAAAATTACAGTTATGAAGTAGCAATGAAAATAATTTTATGGTTGAGGGTCACCACAACATGGGGAACTGTACACGGCCTTAGGAAGGTTGAGAACCACTGCTCTAAATGAATAGGCCTCTATGCCACCCCTCTTAGTTTTGTATCTCAGTGTAACCAATTACTGCAAATTCAGAGGCTTCAAACAGCATTATCATTTTTTCACAATTTCTATGAGTCGGGACTCCAAGGACAGCTTAGCTTGATTCTCTGCTTGGCGTCTCACAATGATGCAACCATGTCATAAGTGAGGCTGTGTTCTCATCTGGAGGTTTAACTAGGGAAAAATTCACATCCCAGCTCATTTAGGTTGTTGGTAGAATTTGTTTTCTTGAGGCTGTTCTGACTGAGGGCCTGGCTTATTCCCGGCTGTTGGCTGGAGGCTGCCCTTAGGTCCTAGAAGCCCCCACAGTCCCTTGCCAGGTGACCCGCTCCATGGCAGTTCATAATATGGTAGTTTGTTTCTTCAAGTTTTGCAAGATGAGTATTATGTCTCTGTCTCTGTCTCTCATCACCTGACTACAGGGATGACATCTCATCACTTTTGATGTATTGAAGTGAGTCCCGGATCCTGCCCATGGCTAAGGGGAAGGCATTAGACAAGGTGTGAATATGAGGCCACTTGCCACACATCATTTAAAAACTATCCATGCTACTTCTGGTTTTTGATACACTGTAATTTATTTAACGAATCCCTTCTATTTGAACCTTGGTGTTTCTATATTTTGGGCATTATAAATAAAACTGCAGTGATCACCCTTGTGGTTCAATATTTTCATAGGCCCTTAATTATTTCCTTTGCATGAATTATAAGAAATGGATTTGTCAGCTCAAAAAGTTCACACATTTTAGAGGCAATTGATAGTGTTTTTAAACTGCTCGCCAGAGCAAGTCCCCCTAGTGATGTAGGAGGGCACAGGAGCTATTTTAGTGAACTAACCTGTGTTAATATTTGTAAAATGCTTGAATAGTCCTAGGCACATTGGAAGGTCATATGCACATATGAAGTGAAATGAATTAAAAAAAAAAGAGTCGCGTTGTCTTATCCTCACAACAGCCCTGTGAAGTAAGTGTTAATGCTATCCCCATTTTATAGAAAGATGAGGCCAGAGGCATAAGGAAAAGTGACTGACTTGAATACCAAAAGGCCTGGGCCACATCCCAGCTCCTTCATTCATCAAACATACGAGTTTCAGCAAATTATTTTTCCTGTCCAAGTTTATTGTCTCCTTCGTCAAATGGGGTTAACAGCACTTACACTGCCTTGGACCCATCAAGAAAAGTTAATGCTTGGGTGAATACTTGGAAGCCGTACACCAGTGAGTCTTGCCCTTGGCTACAGTGTGGAATCGCCCAGGGAGCTTTAAAACCGAGTTGCCTGTGTCCTGGCCCCCCAAATTCTGATGTCATTGGTTTGGGTCGTGGCCTGGGCATCGGGAATTTTTAAAGCTCCTCAGGGGATACTAATGTGCAGCCAGGGTGAGCCCCACGCCTGGAACCGCCCACACTGCGAGGGATTATTTGTGCGTACAGCTGAGGAAGCAACATTCAGCTCTTGTTCTCTGCTCTGCGCTGTCAGGAAATGGCCCACTAGGATCAGGCTGGAATCAGACCTCTGTCTTAAACTCCAGAGTCAGCTCGAGTCTGCTAAGTTAGTTTGGGAAGCCATCAATTACCTGCTGTTTTACCCTCCGGTGTGGGTCCCTGGGCAGCAGGGCGGCAGCATCAGCCATGCTGGCAGGGCTGCTTTCCAATGGCTCCTGCTGCTGCTGCTGCTGCTGCTATTTTTCTAGAAGCCAAGGCAGATCTTCACATCAGAGCTCCAGCTCCCTGCTGCCTGTCAGTCACAGCTGCATGACTGAGACTGAGGGACCAGACGCCTGGCTGCCCGCCACTGGAGCTGGGTAGCAGATTTGCTGAGGTGTCTTTGGGGCCAGGCCAGCCTTCCAGCTCACCATGAAGGCCAGGGCTGAATTTCTCTGAACAGCCAAATGCAGCTCAAAATGAACGTGATCAATCAATGGAGTGAAAGCCTTGGTCAAGTTGCCCCAGCATGACAGAGAAGGCCAGCACCAGCCTCTGCCTTTCTCTTGCACCTGATAAATGGGGGAC
This sequence comes from Galago senegalensis, assembly GCA_963575145.1. Taxonomy (NCBI): domain Eukaryota; kingdom Metazoa; phylum Chordata; class Mammalia; order Primates; family Galagidae; genus Galago; species Galago senegalensis. Next base: position 16,631 of record CAUYTI010028752.1, read on the forward strand.
ATTTTGCTGAGGTCAAACACTAGCCATGGATGATCAGGGAAAATGGTGGGGTAGAGAAAGACAAGGAAGCAGACAGAGAAGTCGTGTTCAGACAGGCCTACCGTGTGCCAGCTGTTGTGGAGATGCATTAGATGTGCGATCTTGTCAAATCAGAGCATGACAACAACCACAAGAATTAGATGTGGTGGTCTCCACTTTGCAGGTGGAGAAGCCTTTAGCCTTAGAGGTGAAGCGTCCTTGTGAGGTCACACTACTAGCATCTAATGAAGCCAGAAGTCAGGCTTCAGCCTGCCAGGCCGCATGACACTTGTCTTTTGCACACTACTCTGCTTCTCAACTTGGGAAGGACCATTTCCCATCAGAGCCAGGATCATTGCCATCAGGGCCCATTCTTGGCCCAATTGCGAAACACCCGTGGTTGCTTTTGTTACGATCCAGCTTCCCCACCGAATTAATTTAAGCAATGTTAGCTGCTATAACAGACCAGCTCCCAAACCTCAGGAGCCTGACACATTAGACATTTATTTCTTGCTCACATAAAGTCCAGCTGGCCCTGTCGGGCCAAGGGCTTTTTGCTCCCTATAGTCACATGAGGACCCAGGTTCCTTCCACCTGAGGCTCTGCATGTCCCCTAGGGCCTTTAGGTGCTCCACTTCTAGAAGGCAGGTGGGGGACTGTGGAGGATCCTGCAGGAGGTTTCCCAGCCCAGGTGGAAATATAGGACATCTCACTTTCATCCATGTTCTGTTAGCCTGGACTCAGTCACGTGTCAACACCTAATGCAAGGCAGGCTGGGAAATGGATCTAGCTGTCTGCTCATGGTGACAAGAACTGGATGTTAGGGACCATCTAGCAGTTTATCCACATCTGTGTATGCCCCTGAATCCGCTTCATTCCCAAGGCCTCACCTTCCTGACCCTTGGCACACCTTCTCCAGACATGGGTCTCATGCTTCATTTCAGCTCTCCTATGACTGGTAATGACCCTCTACTGAATTTCTGTCCAATTGTGCATAAGTTAGGGCAGAAGCATCAAAGGTACCTGGCCATATAAGTCTTTATGAGGCCACCTCACACTCAAGTGGCACTTGGGCTACAGACTGTGGGCCTCTCGCAAGTGATCGGGCCCACCTTTGGCCAGCCCCTCAGAGGAGGAGGTCAGTAACCTGAGGTCGCTAATGATGACGAGTGCCAGTGCTGACTGTGAAAGCCCTGGCCACATTTCCTATAGTGTCTCCTCCTCAGCATGTTTTTTTCCTCAGCTCTGTTAGCTACAGGCCCCAGGGGGAAGATGAGTTTTACTGTGATGGACAGTAAGGGGTTTTCACACCTGCCAATTCTGACATTCCGAGTCAGCAGGATCCGTGCTACCAAAACATATGATTTAGAGGCACTCCATTAAGACTGAAGATGTTCCTGTAGTATTTTCATAATCCTCTGTGGTCAAGCAGGCTCGCAGCTTAGAATTCCCTTCAGAGCAAATATGGCGAGGAAAGGCTTGTCATCATCGGACGCACATTCTTCTGCTATTTCCCCTCCCCAGGTAAAAGTTCCAGCGCCCTTCCTTATTGCAACCCCGAGTGAGTGGTCAGGCTCCCAGTATGTGTGCCTTTCCCACAACATTTTTAGGAAATGCCAGTGCCAGCCCAAGGAAAGTTTATCTAGGTTGCTACTTTCAGGAGGCTTCTGGGAGACCTATTTGCATTTTAGTAGGCAAGGCCTTCATCCAGGCAATTTGGTGAGCTCATATTACTTCACCAAGATTAGAGGGAAACAGCAGTGGCTGAGGGGAGACAGGCCCTGTGGCGTGTAGCTCAATGAGGAGGCGCTGGCCCATGTGCCTGCTGCCAGGTGGTGTGAGCAAAGGCCTGAGGCTCTCACATTCTCACCCTGCCCCCTCCTGACCTAATCAAGCCAGTGGGAACTGTAGGCCACCCCGCAGTCCAACACTCACCTTTGACATGGAGGTTCATAGGAAAGGGCTGTATTAAAAGCCAGGTGGGGAGTACAGAAGTGGGTCTGGGCAGGGATGGCTGCTGGGCAAGGGTGCATTGAGGAAAACCCCCATGGAGGCAAAACTTTGGCTCAGTCCTGTCATAGGGCTCCAGAGTTATTGTCTCTACCAGGGGATAAGACAACTTTATCCAAGGACAAAACGGGCTCTGGTGGCCTAGGGCAATCCCCCAACCAAGATGTGAGTGCTGGTGAGTGGCTGGGAAAGGTCACCAGGAACCACGTGAAAAATGGGGCATGGCGCCCAGGGCAGCTGGGTGGATGACTGGAGGTGCCTGCTTATTCCTCACTGACTTGGGGCCCAGTTGGAGGCATCTTTGCTCTTTCAGAACAGCCCTTAATACCAACTTCGTCCAGAGAGCACAAAGTGAGTTTCAGCTGGGCCCCAGGATTCTCGGGGTGGCCTTGGTAGAAGAGATGCCGTGTAGCAGGTGCACAGCTTCCAAAGCCCCCCTCTCTATAGGCCATTGATGGCCACCCTATGAACTGAATGCACAACCTGAGCAGAGGAGGGTGGGCAGCCGGCGTGCAGAGCCAGACTGTCAGAAACATAGAAGAATAAGAATTTTCAAAGGAAACTTCAACTTAATTCACATTCCTTTCACTGTGGGAAAGGGACTGGGATTCAGATCTGACACTTCAGAGTTTATTTGTTTTTCAGCTTGGCTGGCACCATGGGGGTGGGGGGCTGTGTGTGTGTGTGTAATATGTATTGACAGTGTCTAAGAAGCTGGCACTCCTCTCTGCCCAGCCCTGTCTACAGACTCGTTGGTCTCTTGGACTCAAGCCCTGCAGTGCCCTCCTCATTGCTCCCATAATGCCTTGCACACATTTCTATTGTTGCCCAAACCACATTATTTTGCAATGAGTTGTTTACATGTCTCTCTTACTCAGTAGGCTGAGTCCCACGAGGGAAGAGCCCATGTCTTGTGTTTGTCTAAGCTCTAGTGCCCAGCTTAATGTCTGGGCACAAGCTAGATGCTTAGTAAATGTTTGCTGAATGAATGAATCACGTGGTAGCACTAAATAGTTATCTGGGGAAGAAACCAAGGGCATGAAGCTAGAACCATGACTAAAAAAGAGACAAAAGGATGGAAGTAACTAGAACAAATAAATCCAAGGGACAAGGATGTGGGGTGGTAGGAAGCCTCACACACTGCCAGTGGAGAATGATGGACATGGGCATAATGATGGGCACGGGCATACCCTACAGACTGGCAATTCCATCCCAAGGAATATACCCTTGAGAAAACTCTTATACACAGATAAAGGAGACTTTGCAAGAATATTCATAAATGCCTAGTAGCCCCAAACTGGAAACAACCCATGTGTCTGACCACAATAGAATGGATCCAGAAGTTGTGGTAGATTCATATAATGGAGAACTATATACATATAGCAGAGCTACGTGCTCCAATGTGCTGAATCTCAAAAATGAGATGTTGATGACAAGAAGCAAGTCATAGAGGCAGTCATATGGCATGACACCATTTGCATAAAGTTCAAAAAGAATACATGCATAGGTGATAAAAAATAGCAAGCTAAGAAGGAGATCAGCACATATTAAGGATACCAGTTACCTGTGGTGGAGTGGGGAGGAGAGTTCAATTGTAGATGGACATAAGGGGCAGCTTCTGGGCTGTGATAAAGTCCTAGTTCTTAGACTGGATGATGTACTTGGGTGTTCATGGTATTGCTTTTCTTTCTTTCTTTCTTTTTTTTTTTTAAGACACAGTCTCACTATGTTACCCTCAGTGGAGTGCTGTGGAGTCACGGCTCACAGCAACCTCAAACTCTTGGGCTTAAGCAATTCACTTGCCTCAGCCTCCCAAGTAGCTGGGACTACAGGCTCCCGCCACAACACCCGGCTATTTTTTGTTATAGTTGTCATTGCTGTTTTAGCTGCTCTGGGCCAGTCTGGGACCCACCACCCTTGGTGTATGTGGCTGGCACCCTACCCACTGTGCTACTGGCACTGAACTGGTATTGCTTTTCTTTATGTGCACATTTGTTTTATACACTCTTTTGTACGTATATATTTTTATTGATATTTTTATTTTAAGAGATAAATAAAAGATTTCTGAAGCATTTCTCCTCTCAGAAATTTCATGCAAGAAATACTTCCTGATGTGAATGGGGCTGCAGAAAGCAAGAGACTTTCTACAAGAACTCTCTCAGCTGTTGAGAAGTCAAGCTATATATTTCTCTAAGGGTCACTGGGAATTTCTCCCCTGTTAGATGCTTAGGGTAGAATCAAGATAAAAATGTATTGTTTCTGTAAAATCAGCCACCTTTCCTTCTGGTAAGCCATGGGTCTGCAAACTATGGCCTGCACGCTGAATCTTGTTAGCCACCTGTTTTTGTAAATAAAGTTTTATTAAACACATCTGTGCTTATTCATTCATGCGTTGTCTCTGGTTGCTTTCATGCAGCAATGACAGTGTTGAGTAGTTTCCACAGAGACCACATGTGGCCCACACAGCAGCAAGTATTTACAATTTTAATATTTTCTATTTAAGAAAAAGTTCACCAACCATGTGGTCAGCCAGTCCCTGATCCTGCAGTGCACTAAGGTGGTGATGCTCAGACACTAATGTGCACAGGCATCACCTAGGGCCTTCTTAAAATGCAGATTCTGACTCAGCAATCCAGGGGTGAGATGCTGTATTTCTTTCTTTCTTTTTTTTTTTTTTTTTGCAGTTTTGGCCATGGCCGGGTTTGAACCCATCACCCCAGGTGTATGGGGCTGGTGCCCTACTCTTTGAGCCCCAGGCGCTTCCAGAGATGCTGCATTTCTGACAAGCTCCCAGGCAATGCTGACACTGCTGGCCTGTGGGCCACACCCTCAACAGCAAAGTGCTTACCAACAGTGCTCTCTTGGTTCCCAATTATTCCATAAACATTTGTTGTATATCTTCAACATGCCAGGTTTTGGGGCTCCTGAGTTGAAATCAAAGCAGCTCCTGAGTTTGAGGAGTTTAGTCTAGAGGGGAGGCAGATGCACTGCAGTGTTACCAGGTCAATGCTGTGTAGCTGCAAGGACAGAATGTAGCCCTAGCATTGTCACATATTTCTTCCTTTGGGAGGTTGCATTTGAGTGAAGCACTTGAAGAAAAGCAGTTGAGGTACAGAGAAAAGCAGGGGGAAGACATGGCCATGGGGAAAGAGCTAGCGTATCCTGAGTCCGCCGAGTGCAGTGGCGCTCGGTGAGCCAACGGAACTCATGCTGTCTCCAAACTTCATTGGAAAGCAGCAGTGTTCTTCACCTTCTCTCCACCAGGCCTTTTCTGAGAATTACCAAAAGAGGCTTCCTCTTTCCTCTGCTCATTCTCTGATGATAAAGGCAAAAATGGGTCCTGAGGAGTCTAAAGCCCCTGAGGAAGGAGGGTGATGGGATCAGATTGTGCTTCTACGTGGTGCTGGAGGGTGCAGGCCAGAGTGTGTAGCCCAGAAGTGAGCACCTTGAGTTCTGCAAACCCAGCCAGGCCCCGGAATTCAAAAGTTAGAGCAGGAGACTTGCAGCTTCGCCACAGAGAGCCAGGGCGGCCCCGTTTTCTCCTGGGGTTGCCTTAAGTTGTTCTCAGCTAGGGGGCTTCTTTCTGTGACAGGTCAAAAGTCATGGAATTTTAAAGTTAGAAACCGCGAGCAAAATTGTTTGGCAAAAACTCTTCCTTGTACGTATGGCAGAATTAAAGTCATTTGTGCATGGAGTGTACCAAAAAAGTTATTTTTATTTGATCTTTAATGAGTCTGCTAGGCCCCTACCTTATTGGTGGGATAATATTACATGAAAGGTTCATTCTGGTTTAAACATTTATATGATTGTGATAATATGAATGGGCATTTTAGAAGACATTCAGACTTTCATTTGGTGAAAACTTGTCTCTCACCACTTCCCCAACTCCATGAAGAAAAGGACTTAGCCTTTTCCAGAAGCTAGGCTGATATCTTTTGCTGGTGCATCTTGGGACATGAGCTTCCTCTTAGTGTGATCAAGGCCTGTGGCCCTCCCAGGATAACCAGGCCTTGAAGAGATAAGCACCCCATGCTTAGGGTGACTAGATGTCCTGCTTTTTAACAATTTGTCCTGCGTCCTGTGGCATTTTAAAAAAGTCCCGATTTTTGGAAAGAATGCACGAATGAGCGGGAGAACAGGAAGTGAATATACGGTTTTCAGCTGCCATGTGGCTATTTTGCCAGGATATGAGTTTTATATTATTTTTGTTAATTTTATAATGTTAAACTGTAATAATAACAAATAATTGTTGAGAAGTGATTATTGAGAACTGCTTATCAAAGTTTGCATTGTTGTCAGGCCCCGCCCCTGTCAATGGTGTCCTGCTTTACCAATGTTAAAATCTGGTCACCTTACCCATGCTCAGACGTGGCAGTTTGCTTCACGTGCTCCTCCAGGAGAGTGGCTCTGGGAAAGATTTCTTTGATGATCAAGTTCCTGCCTGCAGCCTGCAGATATGCAGAGACACTCTCACAAAGGAATCGTGAGAGCTAGTCTGGGGTCACAGCTGGAAGCTTGAATGCCTGTCCCTAGACATTGGGTTCTGTTCTCTGTCTTCTTCCTTCATTAACATTATAATCTCTGGTTTCTGTTTGGGCCAGCTAGAACAGACAATCAGTCTCTTTTATGTTTTTACCCCAAACAAAATCAATTGTATATGTGTTCCTCAGCCTTCACACTGAATTGTAATTTTTTTTTTTTTGAGACAGAGCCTCAAGCCGTCCCCCTGGGTAGAGTGCCGTGGCATTACAGCTCACAGCAACCTCCAACTCCTGGGCTCAAGCGAGTCTCTTGCCTCTGCCTCCCAAGTAGCTGGGACCACAGGCGCC